>ML097177.1:0-51127 GCA_003697995.1 Taxidea taxus jeffersonii | reverse complement strand
AGAGCGGGAGTGAGCACAGGCAGACAGAGTGGCAGGCAGAGGCAGAGGGAGAAGCAGGCTCCCCGCCGAGCAAGGAGCCCGATGTGGGACTCCATCCCAGGACCCTGGGATCATGACCTGAGCCGAAGGCAGCCGTTTAACCAACTGAGCCACCCAGGTGTCCCACAAAAAGAGATTCTTATAAGACCAAAGGAGTGGTCATCTTCTCCAGTGGGCATAAGGCAAAGGAAATCTTTTCTCAGATATGAAAGGAAAAGGAATCTAGAAACCATTCTTTTTTCTTTCCCTTATTATTTGATACTTCAATTCTATAAGTTTTGAAACTGGAAAGAGAGCTTCAAGTTCTATATAATTATATCATTAAATGTCCCCAGCATCTGTGATTGCATGGTAACTGCTAGAAAGTCGATGGCATCCCAAACCTTTTTATAGATTATTTTTCTCATTATTTTCAGCTCAAACACTACAAATATCACAAAAACCTGCAATTAAAGTAGTGCCATAAAAATATGAAGTTGACAAAGTCTTCTGTTAGAACAGATGGGCCTCTAGAATTCTAACCAATGCAGATTAAAAGCTATTATAAAGTATAAAATCAGGCCATTGTGCATTTTAGTCATACTTTTAACAAAAAGCTCTGCTTTATGTGATCATGATGATCTGTAGGGCCTGTATTTCTTTATTGAATGAAAACTAAACTTTAATTTGTTGATGTTTCAGTAGTTCTGTGGTTTTGTACAGAAATGAAGTACATGTATTACTCAGATAGGAGATATCTTTTCATAGGTTTCCAGGGCATATGCTATGGTGGATAGCTATTTTGTTTGGCAACCCTAAATCTGAGTCTCCTTTCCAAGTTTGGAAAATCAACAAATTATGAGTCTTGTTTAAAGGCAGAGCTATCTCTCTTTATAGGAGTTGGAAGTGCCAGATACTTTTTTAGGTTTCCTTAAAGCTTTGATACAGGCATGTGATCTGGGCTCAGACAATCATATGCAGCCACAGTGGATGTTAAATCCAGGATAAATGACGCAAAGAAGCAGAATCAGGTAGGCTTTCAATTAAAATTCCTCAATGACTCCTTGCTTTGAAAATCCTTTCTGATCTAAACACACAGTAATAATGCCTAAGATATAAAAAGTTAAAAAAATTTTTTTAAATATACAAGAGACATCTATAAACCAGAAATAGACTGAGCTACAGGTTTACTGAACTCATAGCCCAAGAATAGGCAGTGATAGGCAGAAATTTAGCTCCTGCATGGCCAACTGACTGGAGTGATTCAGATAATTCAGGGAAACAGACATGGGTTTGCAGTGCAAAGCCAGAGAACATGGTGTGGATCCCAACTCATCCCCTTAAAAGGAGCCTAAAGAAATTACCCCAAAAGTTACCTGAGGCTAGAGCTAGAATGAAGCTGGAGGCCTACAACAGTAGAAGGACAGATAGCCACCTACTTGACCAGATCTGTCAAGTTCCCCAAGATCACTGTGAGAGAAAACTGAAAATGTCATTATTAGACCTAGTTTTGGACTGGGAGCCCAGGCGTACATAAAGAAGCAGCTACAAAGCTGTTAAAGAGAAGAATGCAGAGATGAATAAGAGAAAGGGGAAAAATGAAGCTACAAATAAAAATTCCAAGTGCAAAAAAACCCCCACTAATTCTATGAAAAACAATTAACAAAGTGAACAGTTGAAACAAAAATTAACTCCACAAGAAATTATTTTTATTATAAGATGCCTTGATAAAGATTTGAATAAAAAGTGTTGAAAATGTTCAAAGACATAAATGAAAGTATAACTTTGGCTAAAAGAACTAAGAAAAATACATAGATACTTTAAAAGAACTGGTATATTTGAAAATAAATCCATTAGAATCTTGGAAATTAGACCTTTAGGCAGAGAATTTAAAATTATCTAAAGACCAGACCAAAAAAATCAACTAATTATTACAAAGTCCAGAGGAATAAGAAAGAGAAGATAAAAGATATAGAAAATAGATTAAGATGCTCCCACATTTGTAAAAGAGGGTTTTCAGAGGTAGAGAATGGAAGGAATGATGAGATATGATAATTTGAAGATATGATTATTAGTAATTTTTTAATTAAGGAAAGCTTGACTTTAAAGAGCACTCAGAGCCTAATAATAAATTAAATAAATTTAAACAAATAAACATCTAGACATTTCATAGTACAGATGCATAATTTCAAAGATGAAAAGATCATCTAGTAAAAGACAGACTTACTAAAGACAGACTACAAGTTAATAACAATTCCATTGAGAGCAGACTTCTCTCAATTTGTCAGCACTTTGTCATTAAGTGCTGACAAAGAAAAAGAAGTAATATCTTCAAAGGGGGAAAAAATAAGTCCCAATTTATCATTTTTAATCTAGCTAACCTTATAATTTAAGCTTGGAGTGGGGGAGAGCAATGAAGAAATATAAGGCATAAAAATACTGAGAGACTTCATATACGTAAACAAACACCAGTTAGAAGATCTAATGGGAAATAAGAATTTCTTTGTAATAGTAAAAAAGAAAATAAAATACTTGGGCATAAAGTTAAGAGATATTAAAAAATATAGAACAAAATTCTACAACACTCAAAGTACAAAAATAGACATGAATAAATGGAAACACATACCATATTCTTCTATTGAAAGAATCAACATAAAAACATTTCAGATGTCCTTAAATTCACTTATAACTTTAACACAATCCAAACTGTCTTAGTTTGTTCAGGCTGTTGTAAAAAAATACCAGAGACTATGTGGCTTATGAAGAACAGAAATTTCTTTCTTACAGTTCAAGAAAAGACATTGGCACATTAGGTGTCCAGAGAGGGCCCATTTCCTAGATGGCCATCTTCTCCTTATGTCCTCACATGGTGGAAGGGGCAAAGGATCTTTCTGATGGGTATTCCTCCTATTCATGAGGGTTCTACCCTTGACTAAATCACCTCCCCAAAGCCCCACCTCCTAATATTATCACTTTGGTTGTTAAGATTTCAACATATGAATTTAGAGGTAACATAGACATCCAGTCCATTACAGCAACCAACAGGAAAAAAAATACCAACAATTATTGTCTTGGAGCTTGACAAGTTGAATATAAAGTTTATTTAGAATCACAAAGAGGTAAAAATAGCTAGGGAAACCTGAAAAAGAAAAGTAATGATGAAGGGTTTTGTAGTACCAAACATTAAAACACATTATATACAATTTAAAATTAAAATACTTGGATATTGGTACATAGATATGCCAATGGAAAAGGATAGAAAATCTAGAAAGCACTATTGCATATAGAATTTAAGTATGCAATAAAAGTGGTGTTTCAAATCAGTGGGGGAAGAGATGAACATTTACTTAGCTGGTATGCGCTAACTGGATGGCCTTACTGAAAAAGATAAAATGGGACCCACCTTCCACACCATACACTAGGATAAATTCTAAATGTATCAGAGATTTTAAAAAGAAAATAATACCAGAGGAAAACACGGGTAAACTTCTCTATAACCTCAGAGTGGGGAAAACTTTCTTACGTTTTATTTTTTATTTTTTTAAAAGATTTTATTTTATTTATTTATTTGACAGAGAGAGATCACAAGCAGGCAGAGAGGCAGGCAGAGAGAGAGAGGAGGAAGCAGGCTCCCTGCCGAGCAGAGAGCCCCATGTGGGACTCGATCCCAGGACCCTGAGATCATGACCTGAGCCAAAGGCAGAGGCCCAACCCACTGAGCCACCCAGGTGCCCCAACTTTCCTACGTTTTAAAATCCAGAGGTAAGGGGCACTCTCTCTGCTTGCCTCTCTGCCTACTTGTGATCTCTCTCTGTCAAATAAATAAATAAAATCTTTTTTAAAAATCCAGAGGTAATAAAGGAAAAGATTGCTATATTGGATTAAATTAAAAAAAAAATAAACAAAAAAATACCAGGAGTAAAGTAAAAAAAGAAAAAAACTGGAAAAAATATGGAATTTCCAAAAGTAAAGAAGAAAAAGACTATTATTCCCAGAGAAAACGGGGATAGAGATATGAACAGACAATTTACAGAAAAGAAATGCAAGTGGATCTTAACACTAAGACAGTTAACTCAAGACGAAAGAAATACAGAGTGTGCAGAAAAAACATTTCATGCTTAACCAGAGTGGCTGATGCAACACTGATGATGGTAGCAGAAAATGGAAGATCCCTCTGGAGGAAAATTTGGCACTATCCTGCAAAATTTCAAATGCATTTCCCCTGTGACCCAGTAATCCCAAAGTTAAATGTTCATTTCAACTATACATTGCCAAAAATGCAAAAAGATATATGTACAAGGTTATCCACAGAAACATTACATATAATGATAGGAAAAGTGGGAAATGATCCCAAATGTCTATCAATAGGGAACTGGTTAAATACATGTGGGTTTGAAAAGAGAAATGTTATGCAAGAGAAGAAACGAGTAAGAAATATCTCTGTATAATAATATGAAGTAATCACAGGATATATGGTTTAGAGAAAAAAGGCAAGAAGGGGAAAACAGTGCAGATGGCATTTTTTTAATCTAGGAAAAGGGAAGTAATTATAAATGTGTGCATAATTATGCTCATGTGTACATTTAAAATGAAATAACAATTCATAATATTTAAAGGGGCACCCAGTGGCTCAGTTATTAAGTGTCTGCCTTTGACTCAGGTTGATCCCTCAGCCAGGAGTCTGCTTCTCCCATTCCCTCTGCACCTCCCCTGCTTGTGCTCTCTCTCTCTCTCAAACAAATAAGTAAGTAAAATCTTTTTAAAAAATGGTTATTTATGGGAAGAGTAGGGTAAAATGCATAGCTCTGATTTTGAGTTGGAAGTGTCATTATGAACTCAAGTTATGTTCTCTTTTACAAAAGAAAATATCCCTTAGTTTTGTCTACAAAAAAGTCCTAGAGACAAAACCCGACAAGTCAGAAGTAATAAGCAGCCACTAGAACCCATACCATGGTCTCTAATTTCCCATTAATAGAAACAAAGCTCCTGGACAGGAAATGTATGAGATGAGCTTGAACATAAAGTGATATCCTAAAAGCAAGAAGCTGTCAAAGAATATTCGAGTTGTGTCTTTAAGACACAGGAACCAATGTGATTAGACTCCCATTGATCAAAGATGGGCCTGTCGAAATATTGTGAAGGATAAAAACATGCAGTGGACTTAAATCCACAAATTTATAAGGACATTTAAAAACATGCTCTTTGGTCATCCTGAGAGGTTACTAAAGAGCCTATGTAGTCTTTTGAATTGAGAAATAAATTGAGATCAAACATTAATTATGCCTTTCCTATATGAACTGTATCTCAGGATAAGCAATTACTTGATAAGTACAAGTTTATCTTTATAAGTGTTCCAATTAATATGTGAAGAAGGAATAGCAAAACTAAAACATCACCATTTTATAACCCCTATTTATTTAATGGATATATGTAACGATCACCAGTGGTTGTTAATGGCATAAAAAGAGACAACTAGGCATTATGTGCTTCTAATGGGTATATACAGCACAACCTGTGATAAGATATATGAGTAAATTTGATTAACTATTAACTTAAAATAACTATAACTACTTTTTGTATTTAAAATAATATAAGATTAAAACACTAGACAAAATCAAGATTTCCCTAAATGTGTTGTTGGTAGTAAAAGCAGACTAAGGACTTTGTCATGTTGGGATAAGGAAACAGATACTGAGCAACTTTAATTTTTGTTAGAAAACTTAAAGAAAAATATGTATTTTAAAATTTGGAGATAACAAATTCATAAACAAAAAATATGATATATAGCTCCCAATTCAGCAAATGGAAAATTTTATCTCTCAAAGAGAAGACATGAAAAAAGTAACAAAAGATAATTAGATAATAGAAAATATAAAATAAGTCAAAATATATTAGTATTTAAAATAAATGAAACAAATGACACTCTTATTAAAATAATGGGATATTTAAAAATTCAACTCTATAAGGCATAATTAAAAGAATATGTCACAAAAGTGTTGGAAATAAAGGAAAAATATGTACCATGCAAATACTCACCATAGAAAGATGCTAAACCTATATTAATATGTCAAATTAGAATTTGAAGCAAAAAGCACTAACTGGAATAAAGAGAGAGAATTTACAATAATATAATACAAATTCTACCAGAAAGATATTATATGTAACTAACAATATTGCCTCAAGATATATATAAAACAATCCATAATCACAATGGGAAATTAAAGAACATCTCTTTTATAAACCAATAGAGCAACCAGACAAAAAAGTATCAAGGATATAGAATCTTTGAACAACAAAATTAGCAGCCAATAAATATAAAATATACATTATTTCCAAACATACATGGAATATTTGCAAACATTAATTACTTACTAGAACTTAAAAGAAGTCTAAAAGTATAAAAGATCTATTGTTATGGGGTGCCTGGGTGTCTCAGTCTGTTGAATATCTGACTCTTGATTTCAACTCGGGTCATGATCTCAGGATCATGAGATTGAGCCCCATGATGAGCTCCATGCTGGGCATGGAACCTGCTTAAGATTCTCTCTCTCCTTTTACCCATCCCCCGCCAAGCACACACAGGTGCGCACCCTCTCTCTCTATTTGAAAAAAAAAAAAAGATCTGTTGTTATACTGACCATGTGTTTCTCTGATCAAATAAATTGAATTAGAAATCAAACACCAAAAAAACTGGTTAAAAACACAACGTTTGCAGACTTAAAAATAATGCTCAGAACTGCAGTAGAAATCACAACATAGAAATCTAAAACTGAATGACAATGAAAGTACTACATTTTAAAACTTGTAATATGCAGCTAAAACAGCATTTAGAAGGAAATTTACAGTTTAAATTGTATTTGTTTAAAAATGAAAAGATTGGAAATAAAGAAGTTAATTGAAAACAAAGGCGTCAAGTGTTCTCTTCTAGAAATTAGAAAAGGAATAACAGACTTTCAGTTAATATGGAAGAGACAGATTTTGTAGGACTAGAAAATCTTCAGAACAGACAAACAGGGACGCCTGGGTGGCTCGGTCAGTTACGCATCTGCCTTCAGCTCAGGTCATGATCCGGGGGTCTTTGGATCAAGTCCTGCATTGAGCTCCCGGCTTAGCAGGGAGCCAGCTTCTTCTGCTACCTGCCACTCCCTCTGCTTGTGCTCTCTCTCACTCTCTCTCTTTCTCTGGCAAATAAATAAATAAAGTCTTTAAAAAAAAACCCAGACTAACAAAAAGCTTCCTGGAAACAAGAACAGGAGGATATTTTTTAAAAAGACATACTCAGGAAATAACAATAAGAACAAACAAATAAAAACATAGAAAAACCTCAATAAAATGGTTATAGTACAAAGTTAGGGTTAAGAAAATTTCCTATTTAAGAAAAAAGGAAATAAAAGATAAGAGAATTAGAGAACCTGTTGTAAAGATCTAACATTTAAATAATAAGAATTCATGAGGAAGGCAAATAATCCCAACCTAGAATTTAACAAGCATTTAAACCATCAAGTAAGTTTGAGAGTAGAATAAAGCCTTTTTTCCCCCAGATGCAAGATTTCAACCATTTTGAAGGAGTAAACCCAGAAAGAGGAAGACATGGGATTCAGGCAATGGTGGGAGACAGAAGAAAGAGGAAAGGAAATTCCTGTCCTGACTGGTGGAGTGAAATCTCAAAGGACAACTGCAGCACAGTTGCAGCGCAGGGAGAGAACAACCAGCAATTTCCAGAAGAGAATTCTTCAAGAAGATAAAGCCGATAGACCTTAATATATATTAATGTATTATGAAGCTATTCACATAATGGAGCCAAATTTGAAAGTGAAGCACTTGTAAAAAAGAGAAAACAAAAAGATATAAACATTGGGAAAACAAAAAAATGATGCAGCAAAAAATATTCCATGATACATGGCATTTGCATAGTTTCAATAATGGTTTATGATTATGGTTTATGGTTGGTTTATGATTATGATTATTATTAAATTATTATGATGTAATCGAAGTAACCATATAACCAGTCGCCAAGGACAAGGCACAAGGGGTATAGATATGTATGGTGGAGGTAGAGTAATCGTGAAAGATAACTAAACACAGATATCGACATTCTGTTTTGGGAAATTAATGGAAAACATTTAAAACTTCATAAGAAAGGAATAACAATATAAAATTTTTTAAGATTTTATTTTTATTTAGTTGTCAGAGAGAGCACGAGGGAGCATAAGAGGGGGAGTGGCAGCGGGAATGGGAGAAGCAGACTCCCTCCTGAGCAGGGACCCTCCCCCAATGTGGGACTTGGTCCCAGGATATTGGGATCATGATCTGGTCCGCAGTAAAATCCTGAACAGACTGAGCCACCCAGGCACCCCTATAAGAACATTTTTAACACATGCCAATCATAAGAATTTACTGAAAGTTGAAAATGGTTGCTTCTGGGGAACAGAAATGAGAGAGATGTAACAGAAAGTGTGTTATTTGTTATGAAACAATCTATTTGTGAAAGTATATGACTTTTCCAAATAGATGGATATATAACTTTTATAAAAATAAATTTTAAAAAACATGAATGGACTAACACTTTAAAATAAGTGGGAATAAAGGGAAAAAGAGCAATAAAAGTGAAGTGGAAAACAAATCTCTGGTAATAAGTGAAAAAGGGAAAAAGCATAGTCTTAGGAGCAATAAGGTGGTATGACATTACAAACAGAATTTCTAACATTAAAAGATAACACAAGGAAAAATATAGAGAAATTTATTTCAATGCTTAGGTGAAATAAGCAATTCCCAGGAAAATATAATTATAAAAATTAACTCAATAATTAGGAGCTATGAATTAAGCAATTCACATTTTAAAAAGTAGATCTGGTAATCAGATGTCTTATTCAAAAAACATCATGCTTAATTTTATAGGTAAGTTTTATCCACCCGCAAGGAACATATTCTCCCTATTCTATACAAACTTTAGAGAACATAAAAAGGAATGCTATTGGACTCATTTTATGAGATTAATAAAACCTTGATACCAAACTTGGATAAAGATAGTGCAAAAAAATTAAACTTATACACCATTCTCACTTACAAACATAGATATTAAAGTTCTGAGAACTTACTAAGTTATTAACTTAGTGACAGTGCCCATTAAAAAATATATTATACTGAAGTTTCAGTTTTCTATTGTCGTATATATAACAAATAACCACAAAACTTATCGGTTTGAAATAACACCCATTCATTATCTCACAGTTTCTGTAGGTCAGAAGTTCAGGCACAGCTTAAATGAATCTCCTGCTTAGGGCCTCACAAGGCTGCAATCAACTTGTCAGCCTGGGCTGGGGTCTCATTTAAGTCCTGGGGTCCTCTTCCAAGCTCACATGATTGTTGGCAGAATTCATTTCCTTGCAGCTGTAGAACTTATAATGGCTTGTTTCTTCAAGGCCAGCTGGAGAATCTCTAACCACTAGACCCTCTTTTAAAAAGATAGCCTAATTAGGTCAGGTTCATTCAGGATAACCTACCTCTCTTTTGATGAACTTAAAGTCAACTGACAAGGGATTTTAATTGCACCTGAAAAAAAATCCCTTCCCTTTGCCACGTTCTATTGATTAGAAGCAAGTTCAAGTTTTACACGTACCCTGGGGAGGGGATTATACAAAGGCATTGATACCAGAGCATGAGAGTCACAGAGTACATCTTAGAATTCTGCCTACCATCACCAAGCAGAATTTATCCCAGGAAGCCAAAGGTGATTGAACATAGGAAAAAACTCTATCAATGTAATAAATATGCTGTATTACTAGATAAAAAATATGATTATATAGAGAAATATTAAAAACACATTCAGTAGAATTTAACACTCATTCAAATTCAGGAAAAAAAGGTCACTTCTTTAACCTATAAAAGCATCTATCCAAATTTATCGAAAATGTTTCCAGTCCAGCATGTAAGGAAGCTTCAAAGTCACCACCTTAACAAGTAAAAAGTTGAACAAACTGAAAAATCAACAACTCATTAGATCCACAAAAGAATTGGTGTTATAGAGCAAAGCACTGTCCACATAATTGGAGAGACACAGAAGAATACAGAGAATCACAACTTACAGGAGCAGAAACCTCTGAAGGAACCAGTTCTGGGATAGGGAAGACTGAACTGTAATTGGTGAGTTGCTGGAGGCTCGTGTGCACAAGTCTGAGAAATGAAGGCTCCACAGAGACCCAGTTATCAAGGGGGTATCCCTTATTTGTGAGTTTTACCTCCTGGAGCTCTACCAGGCTCTCACAGTGAAAATAGGAGATTATTCCCTCCCGCTTGCAGCAGGGGGAGTGGCAAAGAAACCATTCCCAAATACTTCAGAGCATTCTGTTCTTAACAAGGTCTGCCCTAAGGAGAAAGTATTTAACCAGAGATTAACCTGCTGGGGTTCTATCAGAGCCTAATTGACCTGGGGCAAAGGAAATACCCTACTCCAGCCCACTTTAGCCATTCTGTCTCACCAAAAGGTTGGGGGGGAGGGGAGATCTAAGAAGCCCATAAGAAGTTCACAGTCAAGAGGCATAGACTCAAAAAAAAAAAAAAAAAGACAGACCTAATCATAGAACTACATGCAGTATGTTGCCCCTCCTCCCATACCTCACTAACATCGCTGAGGGTCTATTTACAGTCATTCCTTTAACCCATTACATCATGTTTGGTGATCAAGAAAAAATTACCAGACATACTAAAAGGCAAATAAGACAGTTTGAAGAGAGACAGAGCAAGCATCAGAACCAGATCCAGGTATGACAAGGATGTTGGAATTATCAGACCAGTAATTTAAACAATTGTGATGAGTATGCTAAGGGTTCTAATGGATAAAGTAGAGCACATACAAGAACAGATGGACAATGTAAGCAGTGAGATGAAAATTCAAAGAATGAATCAAAAGAAATGCTATAACTAAAAAAGGAAAGTGAAGAATGCCTTTGATGGGTTTAGTAGTAGACTGGGTAAGGCTAAGGAAAGAATCTCTGAGCTTGACGATATCCAATAGAAACTTCCAAAACCAAAAGACAAAGAGAAAAAGGGTGAAAAAAATCCAGAACAGAATATCTAAGGATTGTAGGATAGCTACAAAAGGTGTAACATACATGTAATGGGAAGGCCAGAAGGAGAAGAAAAGGGGAAAAGAAAAAATAGTTAAACCAATAATGACTGAGAATTTCCCCCAAAGTAATGTTAGACACCAAACCACAAATCCAGGAGGCTCTGAGAACACTAAGGAGGATAAATGCCTTCTTTACATATGATTATATGTAAGCAAAAGAAATGACAGCAATGATACAAGAGGCAAGAGGAAGGAATTAGGGTTATTTTGTCATTGCAAAGTACTTAACGCTACCTGTGAAGTGGTATAGTGTTGTTTCACAGTGGACTTGGATTCGTTCTAAATGTATATTGCAAACTCTACAAACACTAAAAAAAAAAAAAGAGGCATAACTGATATGCTATGGAAGGAGAGAAAATGGAATCCTATGAAATGCTCAATTAAAGTCACAGAAAGAACAGAAAAAGAGTGGAAGACAAGAATAGGAACAAAGAACAAGGGCAACAAATACAAAACAATAACGAATATAGTAGATGTGAATCGAACTATGTAAGTAATCTCTTTAAATGTCAATGTTCTAAATAAATGTACCAATTAAAAGATTGTCAGAGTGAGACAAAAAAACATGATCAAACTCTGTGTCTACAAGAAACCCACTGCATTTTTTATTGAGTTATATTCAACATATAAAATTATGCAAATTTAAGGTGTACAGCATTGATTTGATACATTTGTCATACATCTGTTGATATATTTATATTGCAATATGACTGCCATAGTAGCATTAGCTAACACCTTTATGGTATCACACATAACACCTCTATCACATCAAATAATAACCATTTCTTCTAGTGTTGATAACACTTCAAATCTAGTCTCTTAGCAAGTTTAATGTTTATAATACAGTTTTGTCTATAATCACTGTGCTCTCTCTATAAGCACTGTACTGTTATCTCTAGGACTTATTCACCCACTAGTAGCAAATGTGTATCCTCAAACAATATCTCTCCCATTCCCACACCCCCAGCCCCAGGTAATCACCATTTTGTTCTCTGCTTCTATAATTTTGGTTTTTTGAGAAACCACATGTAAGAGCTATTTATATAGTATTTGTCTTCCTCTGTTTGACTTATCTCACAGCATAATGTCCTCAAGATCCATCCATGTTATTGCAAATGACAGAATTTCCTTTTTTCTCATGTCTGAATAGTATTCCATTGTACAGTTAACCCTTGAACAACACAAGGGTTAGGTGTCCTGACCACCCCCGTAGTCAAAAATCCACATACAACATTCAACTTCCCCAAAACTTACCTAATAGCCTACTATTTACTGGAAGCCTTGCTAATAATATACACAACTGATTAACACATATCTTGTATATTATATGTATATATACTGTATTCTTACAATAAAGTGAACTACAGAAAAAATATTAAGAAAATCATAAGGAAGAGAAATACATTTACAGTACTGTACTGTATTTATTGAGGAAAAAAATCCATGTATAAGTGGACCCCTCAGCTCAGTCCTGTGTTGTTCAAGTGCCAACTGTGTGTGTGTGTGTGTGTGTGTGTGTGTGTGTGTGTGTGTGTGTAATATTTTCTTTATCCATTCATTCTTGATAGGTTGTTTTTAAATCTTGGCTATTGTGAACAATGCTACAATAAACATGGGAGTACATATATCTCTTTAGTAATCTATTTCATTTCCTTTGGTTAAATACCCAGAAATGGTATTGTTGAAACATATAGTAGTTCTTTTTTTAATTTTTGGGGAAACCTCCATGCCATTCTCCACAATGGCTAAACCAGTTTACAACCCCAACAGTGCACAAGAGTTCTCTTCTCTCCACACCTTCACTAATACTCATTATCTCTTGTCTTCTTGATAACTGCCCTTCTGATAAATGTGAGGTGACATCTCATCACAGTTTTGATTTGCATTTCCCTGATGATGAGTGATATTGAGCAACTTTTCTTGTACCTGTTAGCCATTTGGATGTGTCTGTAGTTTCTCTGCCTATTTTTAGTCAGATTATTTGTTTTTTGTTATTGAGTTGTATTGGTTCTTTATAAAATTTTTCTATTAACCCCTTATCCAATACATTGTTTGCAAAATTTTTCTCCCATTTTGTAAGTTGCCTTTTCATTTTGTCAATGGCATATTTTACTATGATGAAGGTTTTAAGTTTGATGTGGTCTCATTTGTTGATTTTTCCTTTGTGTTTTGTCCTTTCAGTGTCACATTCGAAAAATGATTGCCCAAACCAATGTCGAGGAGCTTCTTACTTGTTTTCTTCTAGGAGTTTTACAGAAGAAACCCATTTTAGCTGTAAAGACATATATAAATTAAAACTACATGAATAGAGAAAAATATACCATACTAACAGTATTCAAAAGAAGTAGGAGTAGCTATACTAATTTGAGACAGAACAGACTACAGAACAATAAGTTTTCAGAGACAAAGAGGGACATCACATAATGATAAAAGGGTCAATTCTCCAAAAAGATGTAACAGTTTTTATGTGTGTGCACGCCTAACAACAAAGTCTCAAATTACATTAGGCAAAAACGGATAGAACTGCAAGGAGAAAAAGATGAACCCACTATTATAGTTGGAGACCTCAACACCCCTCCAGCAGATATGGATAAATCCAACGGGCAGAAATTCAGTAAGGATATCATTGAACTCAACAACACCATTAATCAACTGGGTATAATTGACATCTATAGACTACTTCACCCAACAACAGAAGAATATACATTTTTCTCAAACTCACATGTAGCATTCAGCAAGATAGACCATGTGTTAGGCCACAAAATACCCCATAACAAATTCAGAAGACTAGAAATCAAATGATATCTACACTCAGGCCACGATGAAATTAAACAAGAAATCAATAACAAAAAGATAACTAGAAAATCCCCAAATACTTGGAGATTAAACAATATGCTTCTATATAACAAAAGCAAAAACAGTGGTTAGAGGGAAGTGTATAGCTTTGAACAAATATATTAGAAAAAAAAGAAAAGTCTAAACCTGTTTATAGTAGTTTTATTCCTATTTGCCAGAATTAGAAAATAACTGAAATGTCCTTCAGTAGATGAATGGAAAGCTAAACTGTGGTACATCCAGATGATGCAATATTATTCATCTCTAAAAATAAATGAACTATCAAGCCATGAAAAGACATGGAAGGACTTTAAGTGTAGAAAACTAAGTGAAAGAAGCCTATCTGAAAAGGCTACACACTACTTGATTCCAAATACATGACATTCTGCAAAAGGCAAAACCATTGAAACAGTAAAAAGACCAGTGGTTGTCAGGGGTTGGTGGGGTGTAGGAGGGAAGATGAATAGACAGAGCACATACGATATTTAGGGCCATGAAATTACTCTCTATGTTACTACAGTGATAGATAGATGCCATTACATTTGTCCAAACCCATAGAATGTACCATAGTATAAATAATGGACTTTAAGTGATTATGATGTGTCACTAATTGTAACAAATGTAGATCACTCTGGTGTATTAGGAATATAGAAAGCAATGCATGTGGGATATAGGAGATATATGGGAAATCTCTGTCCCTTCCACTCGATTTTTCTGTGAATCTAAAACTGTTCTAAAAATTAGTCTAGTTAATAAAAAGTATGGGAAGCATCATTTAAAAAATGAGAAGCATGCCCATAAATCTTAGGAATAAGGCAAAAATGGCTGCCATTCTTTTTTAAACTTAAAATAGTACCTGAGATTTTCAGCAATGCAGTACGATAAGAAAAATAAGAGACAAAAGGGGTGGAGTAGAAGCGTGTAAGTGTCCTTATTTGCAGATGACAGGCTGTCTGCAGAGAAAATTCAAGAGAAGATGCAAACTCCCTGAAATAGTAAGTGTTCAGCAAGGCTATTAAATACCAGATCAACATATGAAAACCAGTAGAATTCCTAGGCACCAGTTATAGATAATTAGATAATGGGACTGGGATGGGAAAGAGTCTATTGATAATAATAATGCAACTGCAGGGTACCCAGCATTAATTCCTTCAAAAAACATTCAGGAACATTGAGGTAAAATGTATACACAGCTATGAGACTATAATAAAGAAGACAAATACACACACACACACACACACACACACACACTTCTTCATGAAAGACAAGACTCACCATAATAAAATGATCAATTTTTCTTAAACTAATCCTTTCAATGCAATTTCAATGAAAATAACAATAATGCTATTTTTTAGACCATGATGTACTTATCCTAAAGTTTATGTGAAAGATCAAAGGGTCACTAATAGCCACGAAAAGTTGGAAGAACAGTGTACTTGAATTTGCCTTACAAGACATCCTCTCATTATAAAGTTAATTAGCATTAATGTAGCATAATATTGATAGAGAAATAGAGCAATGGAACCCAGTAAAGACTTCACTTAACGGACCTACATATGTAAAATAGAAAATTTGTAAGAGGCAACTCAGGAGGAAAAGAATTCACTAAATAGTACTGTTGAGGCCATCCTCAGCCCTTTTGTTTCCTTCTACCTACATGCACTTTTCTTAAAAACATCATCTACCCTTTGGAATTCAATGGATGATTTCCTAATCTGTTCCTCCACCAGATCTCAGCCCTAATTTCTGGGCCCATTTATTCAATTATTTATTGGAAATGTCCTCCTAGAACTCCAAATATGCAAACCGAACTTAATACATTGTCCCATAAATCTGCTCTTATTTATGTATTCCCAAACACAGTCAGTTGACCCATCCTTTATGCTATTAAACAAGCCAGAACTCCCTGGAAGCCATTCTAGACCAATAGTTCCCAAAGGCAAACTGAACACAGCAGAATATTAATAGGTGCTATGCAAAATTAAAAGCTGTTTGATAAAATAAAGTTTTGAACTGTTGACTTAAAAAAAAAAGACAGATTTTCCTTGTCAAATTAGTTATCAGTGCCCTTAATACTCTGGTGTGCATTTATGCCCAAACTTGTGTGGATCATAGAATGCACTTTTTAATTTATTTTTTATTTTTTTCAAAGATTTTATTCATTTATTTGAGAGCAAGAGACCACAGATGGAGAGGGAGAGGGAGAAGCAGACTCCCCAGTGAGCAGAGAGCATAATGTGGGGCTCGATCCCAGGACCCTGAGATCATGACCCAAGCCAAAGGCAGACACTCAAGTGACTGGGTCACACAGGCACCCCTAGAATGCCCTTTATATTTTGCTTGGGATTAATTTTCTAAGAACTTTAGGAAATATTTTTCTTTCTTTACCTCTCCCATCTCCCAATAATCAGCAATTGCTTTGAGTTTATTACCTAAATATCACAGGGCTTCTCTCTCTAATGGCCACAGCCCTTTGAACATTCAGTCTCACCCCCTTTATCCCAACCCTTTCTCCACACAGCTGCCAATGACTCAAGTTACAAAAATGACTGTGTTAGTCTCCTGTTTAAAGTACCTCAATGAACCAGGATTTCAATGGAAAGCTCAAAGTCCCTTAGTCTTGCAAGACCACTTACCAGTCCCAATGTTCCTTCCCCTTTCCAATGCTCCCCACCCCAGTGATAGTGAAGTACATATAGCCTACCAAATATGACCCAGTCTTCATTTTCTCTGTACTGTCCTCTGCCTACAGTTCCACATATTGTGTGTTATGTCCAGGGATAATGGCTTCTACTTGCTGGACTGGATTTTATAATCTAATTGAGGAAACAATAGTAACAAGTTTGGAATAATTGGCAAATAAGATTATTTGCCTGGTGGGTGGGTTGTTTCTAGGTCTTGATGCTTCGTTAACTGAGCCCCACACACCCGTGTAATGAATTCTGATCAAGCTTTCTTATCAGAACATTGTGTTCTGCCTTGTTTGATGAAAAAACATGCCAACATTATGGGTTTTTCCTATAACTACAAATTCAGTCTTTGGCAAAATACCTCTTTATCTTTATGACCTTCTTTTTAGTATAGCGGAGTCATATCAACATTAAAAAGCCCTGATAATTCTGATTACATTAAAATTAATCACTTTGTTTATCAGAAGACACCATTAAGAAAGTATAAAGGCAAGTCACAAAGTGGGAAGAGATATTTGCAAAAAAAAAAATGTAACTGACAAAGGGTTTATACTCACAAAACATGAGAACTCCTACAAATCAGTAGAAAAAAGATAACCCAACAGAAAAATGAACAAAGACTCAAATCACTACCTCAGAAGAGAAAATTCCAATGGCCAATACATATAGGAAAAAGTATTCAACGTTATTAATAGTCACGGAGACAAAACCAAAACCACAGTAAGATACCATTCTATTTGAAATTTAACCCTACCGGAATTCCTAACACCAGGAAACGCTGACAATATCAAATGTCAGTGAGAATGAGGAACAAAAGTAACTCTTAAGCAGTGGTAATGGAACTGTAAATTGGTACAAACTCTTTGGAAAACTATTTAGCTTAAATTGAACATAGAAACTGATGACTCAACAAGAATAGTCCTGCGTGTAAATCCATCAGAAATATGTGTGTAAGTGCACCAAAAGACATGTATAAAGATGTTTATAAAAGTCCCAAACTGGAAATAATGCAAACATTCACCAACAGTAGAGTGAAAAAATGAATTGTGGAATACTCATGCTATGGAATACTACACAGCAATGAAAATGAATGATAGGCAACAAATTAGATCAATCTCACAAATATTATATTGAGCAAAAGAACCAGACAGCAAAGAATGCAAAGAATGCACATCATTCCATTCAGTTCCATAAATTTCAAAAAAGGACCAAATTCATATTTAATATGATGGTAAAGACACATATGTGGTAAAACTATAAAGAAAAGCAAGAAAATGATGACCATGAAAATCAAAATAGTTGTTACTTGTAGAGGAGGGAGGAGATTGTGATTGAGAGGTCCATGGAATCACAGAAAGGGCGATTCATTGAGTTTGGGAAACGTTCTATTTCTTGATTTGGATGTCGGTTACAGTGGTGTTCATTGAATAATTCATTAGACTATTCATTTCCACTTAGCATACTTTTAAAATTTGTATTTTAATAAATGTAGTTACATTTTCTTTAAAATTTTTGTTTATTTTCAAGTAATCTCTACACCCAATGTGGGGCTCAAACTCACAACCCTGAGACCAAAATACATGTCACCAACCGACTAAGCCAACCAGGTAACCCTAAAATTTGTATTTCGTTTTATTGTAAAGAAATTTTATTATTTTAAAGATTTTATTTATTTGACAGAGAGAGAGAGAGATCACAAGTAGGCAGAGAGGCAGGCAGAGGGGTGGGGAAGCAGGCTCCCCGCTAAGCAGAGAGCCTGATGCGAGACTCGATCCCAGGACGCTGAGACCATGACCTGAGCCAAAGGCAGAGGCCCAACCTACTGAGCCACCCAGGTGCCCTGTAAAGAAATTTTAAAATAATAATATCTGGGCTCCATCCCAACCCAACTGTAGCAGAATTTTTGGGTGAGGGTGGGATTTGTGCTTTCTAAAAAACCAAAATGAACAAACAAAAAAATTAAGCAGCCCCAATTGAGAATTGCTGTCTAGAGGATGATTAAACATTCTCCAATATTTGTTCTTCACCTTTTAACATGATCTTAACTCCAGATATAGTTCTCTGGTAAGTTCTGAAATACAGGCATTTCATGTATACCCTTTGAGGGCAGAGGCCAGTCTCATGCCTATTTGTATATTCTGCAGTGCTCAGCGCAGTGCGTACTGGTGGACTATTTTAATATTTATCTAGGGTGTCCCCCAAAACCGTATACCAAACCTATGAATCAGTTTAGAGAGCTGAGTGCTAAGAGACAAGCTGAGGGAGCAAGTAGAAAGAGGAGTGAAATGGGAGAAGCAGCACTGCAGGAAGTTGCACTCTCCTCTGCCAATTCCTTTCTTCCTTTTGAATAGACCTTTGGAACCCCACCCCTGGGTAGCACAGTCTCTGCCAGCTTCCGTTAAACAAGGTTTCATGCTCCCAGCTTTCTCCTTGAATCAAAATAAAAATAAGTTCAAGGACAGGGAAATTCAAAGGGACTCCCAAGAGGTATGATTTCAAGAGAAAGGCTTTAAGCTTTAAGCCAAGTCATGTAGAATCCTATCCAAAAGCTCATCACTGGACTTGTTAGGAGCAAAGCTGGTCTATGCTTTGGAGAGATCTCTTTTCCATACCCAAAGCCTCTTGTGGCCCAGAACAAAACTGGCCAAAATTTTAAGTGGCTTCTTGACTGCAGGCTCCCTCTGGGTGGCGTACTTCCTGTTTTGAGGAAACTGATCAGCTAAGAGGAACTGAGGTGTTCATGATCAACCAGGCTATCTAACTTACTCTTCCAAGACAGGTGCCATTCACAGCTGAAAAGCTGCCTTTAATACCGTAGAACTGGAGGAGTGACTGGTGTTGGGAAGTTCAGACATTGGGGCAGTCTGGTAAATCCAGGAAATATTTTGTGGGAAGAAGTTAGAACCCCTCAAACCACATTATACATCTCTGAGCTCCGAGGGCTGATTGTACACTTACAAAGCAAGTGGGGACACAGCTAGTTCTCTTTTTGGGTACTTGTGTGTAAGCGACCTACCTCTTAATCTTGATTGTGAAGTCAATCAAAGTCTTTACTTCCAACTGTCCTGGACCTTCCAACTGTCCTAGAGGACTAGGTCACCCTATCCCTGCCCTGGCTAGAACAATTAATGTTTCTCCTCCCCTGTACCCTGAACTTATTCAAATATCTTCAATACCTAATTTCTGCCTTCCTCTTTCATAAAATTTTACAGATCTTCATCAATTTCCTTCTCTGAGTTCTACAGCCTTTATTGTCTGATTAGTTATTTTGTTCATTAACTTCAAAAATATTTTCTAAGTACTCTAGAGACCTGTGTGGTTGAATTTTAATTACTTCAATTTCCCACTGTGGAAGAAGCCACATTTACCCTCTGTTTGCATACTCATTTGAATATTCCTGATCTATATGTGTATCTTTTCTTTGTATTCTTTTTGAATTGGTTCTAACATCTGCCTTGTGCTCTCATTATAAGTTAAATAGAATCTATAACGTATGTTCATTTTTATATCTCTAGGAGTCAAAACTTTACCATTAAAAATTTATCTTCAACAGGCCAGATACCATTCTGGAATGGAAATAGACATGGGATAGTAAAATGAAGTAAGACATAGTTTTGGTATTGTTAGTTCTCTTTGGACCCCATCAGAAGAGTAAATTCCTTAAGGCCAGAAACACCTTATGTCTCCTTCAATAAGGATTTGCTGGTTAATTGCTTATTGGATTAATTTCCTTCCAAAGAACTTTTTTGTTTTTTTTCTCTAAACCAAATGGTTGCTGCGCTGTGATGAGAAGGTAAAAGAGTTTTATTTTAGAATGTAGTTAGCAAAGCTTTGGGGAACTCAGAAAAACTGTTCCTCCAATGAAGGGCTTAACATTACTGGAACCATGAACATTTTTGGCCTTGGAGGAAATGAATATCACATTCTTGCCCGCTCAAATGTACAAAATTAAACCTTGTGGTTTTATCTATTTTTTAAGTTTTCCAGAAAGAACAAAAGGCTGACTAAACCTTCTTTTCATCTTTGCCAACAAAAATTCTTTATGCTTATATAGTGTATTACCTTTCATTTGAGGTGTTCTAAAATGCCTGAAAAATGTTTAACCTCACCACCACCTTGAGATCTGTATGGGCATCATTTATCCCCATTTTGAAGACAAGGAAACTGAGGAGTGTGGTGACAAGATTTTTCCAAGGCAGCAGAGAGGGTTGTAGAAAGGCAGACATAATTCTTTTTTTTTTTTTTTAAGATTTTATTTATTTATTAGTTAGAGAGAGAGAGTGAGCACAGGCAGAGAGGCAGAGGGAGAAGCAGGCTCCCTGCTGAGCAAGGAGCCCGATGTGGGGCTCGATCCCAGGACGCTGGGATCATGACCTGAGCCGAAGGCAGCCGCTTAACCAACTGAGCCACCCAGGCGTCCCAGGCAGACATAATTCTTAAGTCCGGACCAGTTCTTCTAAACTCAGGACAGCAAGTACTGTAACCCTTGATGCTCTTTACAGCTATTAGAAAAAGCTGAGGTGGTTGATAGTGGACATGGAAAAGAGGTGACCTAAAAATTTTCATAAAACCCTAAATTTTCATAAAATCCTTGGGAATGGGGACGCCTGGGTGGCTCAGTCGGTTAAGCGGCTGCCTTTGGCTCAGGTCATGATCCCAGCGTCCTGGGATCGAGTCCCGCATCGGGCTCCTTGCTCGGCAGGGAGTCTGCTTCTCTCTCTGCCTCTGCCTGCCACTCTGTCTGCCTGTGCTCACTCTCTCTGACAAATAAATAAATAAAATATTTTTAAAAAATCCTTGGGAATGTATACAAACTTTTATATTAACTGGCATTCTGATTATCAGCAATTTTGTATAACTGCCATTTACTCTGTAAATGTTTCAGCTCCCCTTCCCCACAGCTCTATGAATAATGTTCTGGTTGAAGACAAGGCTGTAAGCTGGGCTTTAATCTGCCTTTTTGTTTAATACAAATTACCATGTTTGGGGCACCTGGGTGGCTCAGTGGTTTGAGCGTCCAACATTCTTGGTTTCAGCTCAAGTCATGAACTTGGGGTCCTGAGATCAAACCCCTCATCGGGCTCTGCACTCAGTGCAGTGTCTACCTGAAATTCCCTCTCTCTCTTTCTCTCCCCCCTCTGCCTCTTCCCACCCCTCTCTCTCAAATAAATAAATAAATCTTTGAAGAACTTTCCATGTTCACACAAAGTCTTGCCTGTTAATGTCCATGTCAACATTAGCCATCATAGAACCCACATGTCTGTAAACTGATGGATGAGGAAATGAAATTGTAGTGTAGCCATACAATGAGGTACTATTAGGCAATAAAAAGGAATGAGGTACATGCCGCAACATGGATGAAGCTCAAAAACATGCTAAGCGAAAGAAACTAGACACAAAGTGCCACATACTTCATGATTCCATTTATATGAAATGTCCAGAAAAGGCAACTCTAGAGAGACAGGAAGTCAACTGAGGGTTGCCTAGGGCTGGGTATGGGAAATGGGAATGATGGCTAATGGGCACCGCTTTCTTTTAAGGGTGATGGAAATGTTCCAAAATTGGGTTGTGGTGATGGTTACGCAACTCTGTAACTATACCAACAATCATCGGATTGTACATTTAAAATAGGTGAATTTTATGGTATGTAAAGTGTACCTCAATAAAGCTGTTAATAAGTATATTCACGGTGACGTTCCCACCTATCCCTCTACCCTTAACTGCTCCACAAGAACACCGAAGAAACAAACTGCCATTACAAAGACAACAAGAATCACTTTATATCATTTCAAGTTTTCTTTTCCAGGACAATAATATAGGTGTCGTGGGATTCGAAGCTTCAGTATCGTGATCTGAGGGCAATTCCACCACAGGTGTGCAGCTTAACAGGGTGTTAATTGGAAAGCCTGTGAACACCTCCTCCCCAGGCAGCCCAGGAAGCTGTGCCAGGATTTGCTAGTGAGTAGAATAATTCGAGACCCAAACCCATGATCAAAAATAAAAAGAAATTTAACTTGTTTTTATACTGCAGCCATTACCGCACAAAATGACTTAGAGCACATTTTAATTGGAGCTGAAGGCTTTTTGACTTCACCACTAATCAGAACCACTTCAGCCTTTGGAAATATTTCTCTACTATGGAAGGAAAATAAAAGAGCCAAATTAAGGGCTGAGGTTTTCTAATGGGAGTCACTTCCCCACATTCAGCAGGTTGGTTTATTTAGCAAGGGTAAGAAGAAGGCTTGCTGATTCCCTGGGGAATCAGACGTGCAAGGTTTCTGCATATAATAGAAGGCTCGCTAAGCTGGTAATAATACTTTTCTTCTCTGATAATGCCTATCTTTTCTCCCAAACTCTGAACCCCGGGCAGCAGGGTAGGGGATGGTGAACTGCTCTTCCCTAGAAAGGCAGCTAACATTTCCAGAACTAAGAGAATGCTTGGTGAGAAATTTGCCTTCTAAAGATGGAGGCCACCAGGTTCTAAACCCTGTATCTTTAGCTTGCCCTGTATATCTGTCCCCTTGCTCTTCGTGGAACATGTCTAAAAACAAGCAATCATTACTCTTAAAGAGCAAGAGCCATTGGATCAATGACGGGATGATTTTGAAAAGCCTCAATGCCTTTCTCTGGTTAGAAAAGCCTTCTACTTTTATGAAAAATAAAAGCATTTGAAATAAAAAAACTTCTGGTGATATTATTAACTAAAGATAGCTTTCTGAGAGTCCTGGTGCCATCCAAAAAGTAATGGATAGCAATCTTGCTCTTTTTAAGCCCTCTTAATACATAAGTGTATCTTATGCCCAAGAAAAACAGAAAGTCTCTTTCTTATATCCAACAATATTTATAGGAAAAAATGAAATCTTAAACAAAACATAAAACTACAAAGGTACAGCTGTCCTTCAAAAAGCACCAAGCTTGCCTTATGCGACAAGCAGTATTTTCCCACAAACATTTCAAATTGCTGCATCCCAATTTAACATTGCATAAAAGCAATAAGCCTCCAATCTCTACAAACCAACCAAGTTCTCTGAAAACACAGAAAAATTGCCCTGTCCTTGGCCTAATGCCGAGTACAATTTGACATATTAAAACGTGCTAAAACAATCTCTAAGCACTTGCCGTGAGTGATGTGAACCACATAATTTAATGAGATCCATGAAACAAAATCTCACTTCAGGCAGAAGAAATGAAATACAGATGCTTCCTCATGTCCAGATTGGAGTGAACTCTTTGGCTTTCAACTTGTTCTGCCTTATCCTGGTATTACTTTGAAGAGAAGATAGGATTTCAGACCTAGCGCACTGTGGAAGTACCATAAATCTACAGTAATTTTTTTCCCAGGGTGTTAAACATGGCTTCTTAATACAGGACTCTAGAATCTTTAATATGATAATGTGTCTAATGAACCTTTAAAGCATTTCTATAATGCGGCATGTTCTACATTTCTTTAACTCTTGTTCCCTTTCCTGTAGAAAATCTTACATGATAACGTTCTAAGGACCACACTTTAAGAAATATAGTGGAAAAGGGGTGCCTGGGTGGCTCAGTGGTTTAAAGCCTCTGTCTTTGGCTCAGGTCATGATCTCAGGGTCCTGGGATCAAGCCCCGAGGCGGGCTCTCTGCTCAGCAGGGAGCCTGCTTCCCCCTCTCTCTCTGCCTGCCTCTCTGCCTACTTGAGATCTCTGTCAAATGAGTAAATAAAATCTTTAAAAAAAAAAAAGAAAGAAAGAAATATAGTGGAAAGGGGCGCCTGGGTGGCTCAGTTGGTTAAACTACTGCCTTCACCTCAGGTCATGATCCCATGATCCCGTGATCCCAGGGTCCTGGGGTCAAGTCCCATAATGCGCTCCTTGCTCAGCGGGGAGCCTGCTTCTCCTTTTCCCTCTGCTGCTCCCTCTGCTTGTGCGTGCTTGCGCTCTCTCTCTCTCTCTCTTTCAAATAAATAAAATTAAAAAAAAAAAAAAAAGAACTGTAGTGGAATGGTCACAAGGGCCTTGGGTTCCAAGTCTGCCAACAGCTACCTGAGATTGCAAAAGAGAAGCCACTTGACTTTTTCAGTGCCCCTATTTCATCCTTTCAAGGCCTGATCTCGTTCCTATGGATTTCCAAGGATTTTTAAAGAATTGAATGACAGAGATAAGGACAGTGTTCTGAAAAGTTAAAAATGCAACCCAAATGTGAGGCGTTGTTTCAATATCTGTTATCCCATACTGCTAATACCCACCCCCATTACTCATCCTTAAAAGTTTTAGGAATTCAAAATGGTATCAGAGTAATACAAATAGATTTCAAACCCCAGTGTGATTTACATGTCACATAAGTGTGTTTATCGGAGTTTTAAAAATCACAGGTCAAAAAGTAAGTCAAGAGAGGCCAAAGTTCATCTTTTGGTTCAGTATGTAAACTCTTGTATTGGACATTACTTTTATTGGTGCATTTGGTACACACTTGTTTAGGAACGGCTGAGGTATAAGTTATGGTTTATATTGAGATTTGTTTACCTGTTGGTATAAATACTTTGGTTCCAGGACCATAAAATGAAAAGTTCGATCTATTAATGCCTACTGTGCTGATTTAGTGGTTGTGCTTAAAAATTAAAAATTTGTGCCCTTTTTTCCTGTAGGAAAACTACAAGCCAGAATACACATGTCACTAGAGTCCATCTTCCTCAATACACGATATTAATCCTTTATTCACTTTTCTTATGTCAGTTTTTTAAAATTTTATTTATTTATTTGACAGAGAAGGAACGAGAGCACAAGCAGGTGGAGTAGCAGGTAGAGGGAGAGGGAGAAGCAGGCTCCCTGCTGAGTAAGGAACCTGACATGGGGCTCTATCACAGGACCCGGGATCATGACCTGAGCAGAAGGCAGATGCTTAACCAACTGAGCCACCCAGGGGCCCCCTTTATTCACTTTTTATTTCAACTACCTAAACTGCCTGGAATGAATAGTGTTCCAGGTCTTGACATGGGGAGGGTAGAGAGAACTAGAGAGGCTTGAATTCTAGTGTGGTTTCTGAGACTGTAATTCTGATCCTGTTTCATATGACAGATAGATCGTCTGCTATGGCACACCTTTTCCTTTCCCCAGTTTCCCCCTTTGCCCATTATCTTCTTCCTTTCCTTTCATTTCCTTTCCCTTGTCTCTTCTTTTTTTTTCAAGATTTTATTTATATGAAAGAGAGACAGTGAGAGAGAGCACGAGAGGGGAGAAGGTCAGAGGGAGAAGCAGACTCCCCATGGAGCTGGAAGCCCAATGCGGGACTCGATCCCGAGAGTCCAGAACCATGACCCCAGCCAAAGGCAGTTGCTTAACCAACTGAGCCACCCAGGCGCCCCTCCCTTGTCTCTTCATAATATCCTTCTGAATACGTATCAAGTCTTCCCTTCACCCTTTTTTTCTGGGTCTAAATTCAATGCAGTGCGACACTCAGAAGACACTAGACTTTCTACTTCTATTAACCCCTACATCTTGGGCTACACATGTTTCTATAAATCCATGACTCCTCCACCCAAAGCCTGCCTAGTTGACTTATTCAGACCAGAGCGGAGAATCTTACATTTATTCTTGTTGCATTTCATTCCCTCCAACTCAGCTCAGTCACCCCAACTTTTTAAGATCATTTGCGATTCTTTTTCTGTTGTGCAAGGTATCACTTGCTTAGTTGGTCGGCCAGAAATCCCCTAAGTGTGGATTTAAAAAATGTCAGATAAGACAGGAAAAGGGCAAAGTTTGGGTGGGGGGAGAGGTTTAGGGTAGTCTATGGGGAGATCTAGACTATGAACTATAAATCACTATACTCCAAAAATAATTACTATGGGGGCAAAAAGGATGTGGAAAGGGTGGCTGGCTTTCCACAGAGGAAAGTCCACAGGATTAAGTCAGTGGGATTCGTCTCTCCTAAGGCCCCATAACTCTGAGGTTACTTTATAATGTCAAAATAAACATTTATTAATGTTTTTGAGTCCTCATCTATGAGTGAAGGTAGTTAATTTACTATCAACAAGCGGTTTGAGCAGAATTTCATCCATGACCCAAACTTGCAGTCATCCATCTCTTAACTGATCTCTGAACAATTTAGTGCTCTTCTGTTAGGGAGAATGCCTGGCTCCAAAATCCTGAGCACCAGGTAAATCCCTGTTTGCCTTGTCGAGAGAGAAATGGTAAGAAATAATGGAGAGATTAGATAAAGAGCAAGCGTCTTGGTAAAGTCAGAAATACTTCGCTTTTGAAAGATTCTGAAATGGAAAAACACTTTTCTGTTAATGAAACTTCTGCCCTGACTTCAAATATAAATTCTGGAGTTACTCTGAGTAGGAGAGTAGACAGGTGTGGTTTCTACATAAAAGCCCGTTGTCCACATCTCTCTTTCCTGATCAATGTGAAAACAGTGGGAATTAACCTTCTTTGATGATTCCAAAAAACACACAAGAACCAGGAGCATAACAAATGAGAATAAATTCAGTAGGAATTGCCCAGTTGTTTTTTTTAAATCATGCTAAGTTCTCTTCATTTAAGGGTAGGAAGGAAGCATTGCCATAAATTTATGTTGGTGTAAAAAGTGGCATTTTAAAATCTTGTTCCATATAAACAGAAAGTACTGGGTTCCTGTGGATGAGTTAGCTTAGTTACTCAGATTGTTATTACCAAACGAGGAGCCAATGGTGGTGATCTTTCAATCGATTTGGAATAAAAAGAAGCCGCATACCTCACAGCCTATACTTTGTGTTTGCTTATCCATCAAGCACAATGTATCACAGCAGGCGTTCCATAGAACAGACCTTTTTACAGATGGGAGAGTGGGAGAATCCCCTATAAGTTTTCATCTTTCTTAAAAAAAAAAAAAATTCTTAAACATGGGTGGGCCTTTGGGGGTGTGTTGTGGGTTTTTTTGGACACCATTTAACTTACTGTAGGTTGTCAGCAAATGTTTTTGAAATGATTTGTTATTGTGTTACATAAAGGGTCACTTAGTAATAATCATTTCAAGCTAATTAAAAAGCCTTAGCATAGATGCACACACAATTTACTGTGATGAGATAATCAGCCTCTGTTAACACTGTTTATTTAGCAAATGTAGTTCTTTTGAAACACATTTTCTAAACTTAGAGTTTGTAAAGAGGAGAGGGACAGAGAAATGACTCCTGAATGCTAGAATTGTATTAAAGAAGAGACCAAGGAAAACTGGCCCAAATGAAGTGATATAGGAGGCTAAGGACCACGTCCCATTCATCTTGTACCCGCCATCGCACCTAGCACACTGCCGCGCACAGGTTGGCCTTTGATGAATTTTTTTTTAATCACCCAAGTTTTATAAATCAAAGGGTTGTTGCAAATTACAGAGCTTTGGAGCTAGAAGAGTTCTTGCAATTGAAGAAAAAGAGTATAAGCTCTTCTTAGAAATTGGAAATTAGAAAGATACACTTTCAAATCCCAACTCTACCACTTAGCAATTGTGACGTCACGTAGGGTCACCTATACAGCCTGAGCGTTAGTCTCTTCACCTGAAAGTGACGATGTTATATTATGCAAGAGCTAGGTGAGATGACACAATGTACATAGATTTGAACATTTCCTGGTTCGATAAATGTTATGTATTATTTCAGTAGTAGTATTTTTTAAGCATAGATGGTACAATGATTTGACAGATGGGAGGTAAAAATGATCATGGTTAATCTTTGTTGAGTATCTGTTATATGCGAGGTATTGTGCTAAGTGGTTTATGAGTCTTATTTCATCTATTTACATTTTTTTTATAACAGCCCATCAGGTAAATGAACTCAGGTAAATCAAGCCATCAGGTATTTACTCAGACTCTATAGATAAGGCAACCAAGGCTAATAGAAGGTAAGTAATTCACCCAAATTCACACAGCTGGTGAGTGGCAGTCATCCAAAGTGTGTAGGAATAGGAGGCATTAATCTGAGAAGCAAGACTGAAGAGAGATGTTCAAGATCATCCTGCTGGATAAAGTCAGAGCCAAAATTAACCTTCAGAGCTCCTGGTTATTTCTCTCTGAGCCTCTGTTTTTCCATTTCCCTAATGGGGATAATGATCCTATCACAAAGGATTAGGAAATAGTATGGGAATGGCACCTAAGCTAGAATTTATGAGGACATAATGACACCAAGAAAAGGAGATAAGACAAAATCAAAGACAAAGACTTCTGACTTCAGAATTTGGCCAAATTCTGACTGCAAATAGCCCAGGACAGAAGTTTATTTTTATTCATTCATTCTTGCATGCATTTGTTCATTGGCTCATTCGTCCGTCTTGTCATTTATTAACTACTTCTGATGTGCTCTCCTCATCTAGGTCTTCGTCAAAGAGCGCATTCCTGATTTGGCTGGATGCTGCCCGGATTTAGGCAACTTCCTGGAGACTAAGACACCTGTTAGCTGCTGGACCTGTGCGCCAGAAATAACAGACTCCTGCTCTTCCTGCCTGCATATTTTGCATCCCTGGCTGAATCCAAAGCAATATTTTGGAATCACTGGTCTACTCTTATCAGTCTCATAATGTGTGGACTTTCTGAGGACCAATAGGGGCAGGTCCAGAAAGGAAAAGCTGCTGCTACAATGAAGGAGCAAAAACCTCATTCAGCTAACATTAGACAGGGATGTATGTATATTCAACACAGCTAATCACTCTGCTGTATTTGATGATTAGTGCACCCTGTAAGTTTTTGCTAACAGTAAATGGCTTAGTGCAAACAAGGTCAAGTTACTTTGCCAGTGGACAGCTTTGGTTTTCCAGTTCTCAGAGCATACTGACTCCACTTAAAACTGTTACAGACACTGTCACAGAACAGGGTAATTTTTCAGTTAACACTAGCAGCTTGTTTTATTTGCCTCTTAAAAAATTTGTGACATTCCGTGAAATTAATTTGAATTTGCTACATGAGAAATAATATTACACATATTAATTTTTCATTGCGAGGCTTATTTTCTGATAGGGATAAATATGATTCTCTTTTAAGGGAAAGTACCAGATTGTTCCCTTAAAAATAATAAATCTATATTCCATCATAAATATCCTGAGAAAGGGTAAAATATATATTATTAATGTTCAATAGTAACCACAGCTTTGGTTTAGACCTTAGATGTACAGTGTCCAAAATGGTAGCCATTAGCTAACTATATGTGGCTACTGAGCCCTTGATATGTGGCTAGTTCAAACTGAGATGTGCAGTAAGGATAAAATACACACCGTATTTCAAAGACATAGTACAAAAAAAAGAATATGAAATTTCTCATTAATATTTTTATATTAACTACATGTTGAAATGACAATAATAATTAGGTTAAATAAGTATATTACTCAAGTTAAATTCCCTTGTTTCTTTTTGCTTTCTAAAATTATGATTACACACAAACCGTAAGAGACTCTTTTTTTAAAAAAGATTTTAAAAATTTATTTATTTTTAACAGAGAGAGAGACAGCAAGAGAGGGAATACAAGCAGGGGGAGTGGCAGGCAGAGGGAGAAGGAAAAGCAGCCTTCTCACTGAGCAGGGAGCCTGATCCCAGGACCGTGAGATCATGACCTGAGCCCAAGGCACCCTAACCATAGGAAACAAACTGAAGGTGGCTGGAGGGGGAGGAGGGGGAGGGGATGGGATAACAGGGTAATGGGCATTAAGGAGGGCACGCGATGTGATGAGTACTGGGTGTTATATACAATTGATGAATCATTGAACTCTACCTCTGAAACTAATAATGCACTATATGTTAATTAATTGAATTTAAATTTAAAAAACACAGATACCTTGAGTTTCACTCCTCCCCACCCACAAAAGTGACTACACAAAATTTTTAATTAATAGCCTTCCAAAAAAGAAATCTCTGGGCCCACTATGGTTTTACCAGTGAATTCTACCAAATATTTAAGAAACAAATGATACCAGTTCTCCACAACCTCTTCCAAAAAAATAGAAGAGGAAACATTTCCTAAAACATTCTGTGAGACCAACATCTTCCTAATATCAAAGCCAGATAAAGACATTACAAGGGGCACCTGGGTGGCTCAGTGGGTTAAAGCCTCTGCCTTCAGCTCAGGTCATGATCTCAGGGTCCTGGGATGGAGCCCTGCATCTGGCTCTCTGCTCAGCAGGGAGCCTACTTCCTCCACTCTCTCTCTCTGCCTGCCTCTCTGCTTACTTGTGATCTGTCTGTCAAATAAAAAAAAAGACATTACAAGAAAATTATAGACCAATATTTCTCATGAACATAGAAACAAATTTCCTCAGTAAAATATTAACAAATGAAATCCAACAAAGCATATAAAAAGTTATATGCCGCAATCAAGTGAGCTCTGTAACAGGTAGGCAAGACTGGTTTAACATTCAAAATACAATTAATCTAATTGACATCAACAGTATAAAGAAGAAAAAGCATATGATCATATCAGTTGATGGAGAAAAAGCAGTTGACAAAATCCAATACCAATTCATGAAAAAAATGCTCAGTAAACTAAGAATAGAGGGAAATATCCTTAATTAGATAAAGAACATCTACAATAAACCTACGGCTAACAACATAATCCTTAATGAGAAACTGGGCACTTTCCCCAATACTGGGATCAGGAGAAGGGTGTCTTTTCTAACTTCTCCTATTCAACATAGGTTATTGGGAATAGGGAATAGGGAATAGGGAACCTTATTTCAGTAAAAGATATACAGACTAAAAAGGAAGAAATAAAACTCTCTACTTATAGATGACAAGATTGTCTATGTAGAAAATCCAAAGAATCAACAAAAATCTCCTGTAATTAATAAATGAGTATAACAAAGGTGTAATATACAAAAGTCAATTGTTTTCCTTATATACCAGCAATGAACAAATAGAACTTGAAATTTAAAAAATATACCACTTATAATAGCACTTAAAATGAACACTTAGGGATAAATACGCAGGACCTATATGCAGATAACTACAAAACATTGATGAAAAAATGAAAGAAGAGCTAAATAAATGCAGAAATCACTCATGTTCATGGATTGGAAGACTCAATTATTAAGAAGTGACTTCTTCCCAATTTGATCTATAGATTTCACACGATCCTAATCAAAACCCTAGCAAGGTGTTTTGTAGATATCAACAAACTAATTCTAAAGTTTATATGGGAAGACAAAAGACCAAGAACAGCCAATACGATACCGAAAAAGAACAAAGTTGGAGAACTCATGGAATCCTACACAAGACTTATTATGTGTCTATAGTAATTAAGACAGAATGATATTGGCAAGAGAGTAGATACATAGATAAATGTAACAGAATAGAAAGCCTAGAAATGGATCTATGCAAAAATAGTCAACTCATCTTTGACAAAGGAATAAAGATAATTGGAATGAGAAAGGATAATCTTTTCAACAAATGGTGCTAGAACAAGTGGACATCCATACGCAAAAAAAAGGAACATAGGCATGGACTTTACAAAAAATAACTCAAAATGGATCATAGATTTAAATCTAATATACAAAGTTATAAAATTCTTAAAGAAAGCATAGGAGTGGGTGCCTGGCTTGCTCAGGAGAGCCTGTGGCTCTTGATCTTGGGGTTGTGAGTTTGAGCCCCACACTGGGTGTGGAGATTACTTAAGTAAATAAAACTTCTTTTTTTTTTTAGATTTTATTTATTTATTTGTGAGAGAGAGAGAGAGAGCAAGCACAGGCAGACAGAGCAGCAGGCAGAGGCAGAGGGAGAAGCAGGCTCCCTGCCGAGCAAGGAGCCCGATGTGGGACTCGATCCCAGGATGCTGGGATCATGACCTGAGCCGAAGGCAGCCACCCAACCAACTGAGCCACCCAGGCGTCCCTAAATAAAACTTCTTAAAAAGGAAAGCACAGGAGAAAATTTATCATAACCTTGGGTTTGTTGATGAATTTTAAAATACAACAATAAAGAAAAAATTGATAAGTTGGACTTTATTAAAATTAAAATTTTATGCTCTGCAAATGACCATGCTAAAAGAATGAAAAGACAAGCCACAGACTGGGGAAAATATTTGCAAAATATACCTGAGAAAGGAGGTCTATCCAAAATATACAAAGAACTCTTAAAAATCAACAATATGAGAAGAAGCAACCAATAAAAAAATTGGCAGAAGATCTGAACAGACACTTCATCCAGAAGGATATCCATACAGCAAATAAGCATATGAAAAGATGCCCAACATCTTTTGCCATTAAGGAATTGTAAATTACATGATAATGGCATACAACTGCACATCCATTAGAAAAGCTCGAATCCAAAAAAAACAAAAAACAAAAAACAAAATCTGACAATACCAGTTGATGGTCAGGATGCAAAAACAGCAGGAACTTTCACTCATTGCTGGTGGGAGTGCAAAATGATACTGTCTCTTTGGAAGACAGTTTGGCAGTTTCTCACGAAACTAAATCTAGTATTCCCATATGACTGGTGCTAGGTATTTACCCAACAAATTTGCAAATTTGTGTTACAAAAAAACTCGTGTGTGATAATCACTGAAACTGGAAGCGACCATCTTTCAATAGGCGAATGCATAAACAAACAGTGGCACATTTATACAATGAAATATTATTCAGCGATAAAACAAAATGAATTACCAAGTCACAAACATTTACAGATGAATCTTAAATGCAAATTACTACGTAAAAGAAGCTGGTCTGCAAAGTCCACATATTGTGTGATTCCAATTATATGATATTTTGGAAAAGGAAAAGCTATGAAGACAGTAAACAGATCAATGGTTGCTAGAGATATGGGGTGTGGCAGAGAAGACTGTAGAGTCCAAGTACGGAGGATTACTTATGTCTGTAAGTCTATTCTGTGTGATGCTATAATGGCGAATGTAAGACATTAAGTATTGGTCAAAACCCCATAGAACTTTATAATATATATGTGCTGCCAAAGCGAGCACTAGAACTTTACAATATAAAGAATGAACCTTAATGTAGGCAAATTTTTAAGATCACTTAGAAAGCTATGGGACTCCAAAGTGGAATACATAATGTGACAAAACAATCTAACTGTATTACAAATGTATGACACCACCTCATTGAAGGGAGTGGGGGAATAAGATGCTGACCTAAGTAATTTTGAAAATAAGTGGAGTCTCTAAGGCTAAAGGCAAAAGGAGCTGCACATAAACACTGCTCTAGTTGATAAAGTTTTTTTCCCCCAGGGAGTTATGGGGTAATAATTCTCAAGCCACTATATGTGTATATATACTGGAATTAAGCAACTAAGCAAATGGATGGTGAATGGTGAAAGCTAGGCTTCTCCCTGAAGGAGAAAGTGATTACAGATTATCAGGGGGAAGAGGCTAGAATGGTCCATGTGGTGATGAATTAATGTTGGAGATATCAGTATAAAGTCATTATTAGCTCAATATAGATACAAATAATTACATATAGAGATGTTGGTATATATGTGTACATACATGTGTTTGTATGCACACATTTAACATCTTGCTCTGTGAACTGAGATGGTCTAGAAACAAGAACACCCCAATAGCAATGAGGATACCTAGTACCCAGATCTCGATTTCTAATACTGTTCTGCAACAAAAGGAATCAAACCCCCTTGGAGAAATGGCAGATTCCCAAGACTACATACAGTGTGGAGAGAGAAGAGTAAAAGAAACCTGACAAACACTGCTTCAGCTACGTTATCAAGATTTACATCAACAGTGATCAGTCATGTTGATAGTATGGACTCTTGACAGGACGTGATGAGAATAGCATTTACCTCTGTGGTTTTCTTGCCCAGAGTCATGAACCCAGTCGTATAATGAGAAGAGCTTCTGACAAATCCCATCTGGTGGATGTTCTACAAAATATCTGACCAGTTCTCCTGGAAACTCTCTCAAGGTCATCAAAAATAAGGAAAGTCGGAGAAATTGTCACAGCCGAGAGGAGTTTAAGGAGACTTAATAATTAAATCTAATGTGGGGTGCCTGGGTGGCTCAGTGGGTTAAAGCCTCTGCCTTCAGCTCAGGTCATGATCTCGGGGCCCTTGGATAGAGCCCGGAGTCGGAGTCGGAGTCGGGCTCTCTGCTCAGCAGGGAGCCTGCTTCCTCCTCTCTCACTGCCTGCCTCTCTGCCTGCTTGTGATATCTGTCTATCAAATAAATAAATAAAATCTTTAATAATAATAATAATAATTAAATGTAATGTAGTGCCCTGGATGAATCTTGGAACAGAAAAAGGAAACTGGTGAAAAGCTAAAATAACATGAATTACGTATTGGTTTTGATTAATCAATTGTGACAAATTCATCATACTAGTGTTGGATATTAGTAATAGGGAAACTGGTGTTGGAGGTGTGCGGCAACTGTCTGAACTCTTTGCAATAATTCTGTAAATCTAGAACTATTCCAAAATAAAAAAGTGTATTTTAAAAAAGAAATGTACTCTGATCCTGTCTATTCCCAGAGCAGTTATTTCTTAGAAGGAAGGAAGGAAAGAAGGATGGATGAGCTGGAAAGATTTCATGATCTTGAGTAAGTACTAATTGTTATAATGTTAAGCATCTTAGACATACTTATCTGTGGATTATGGATTAGTATTACACTGCTTTATTTTCCTAGCAAGCGCAGTGCTGCTAATAAGGTTCGCAGAGTTTGTGTTGTTCTCTTAGGAAGTCAAAGGAACACAGAGCTCATTAACAAGTTGGATCTTTTAAACATAGTGCTCAGAGGAGGTAAATGTAGGAGAGCAGTAGGGATTTGGAGAGGCGTTTACAATTTACAGCTCAATGAGATGCAAAAATATTCATCGTTAATAGCTTCTGCTGGGAGTTCAGCAACCCCAAGAAGAAAAGAAGTATTGACTTCTTGGTCCATGGAGGCCACCTGCCTGCTTCTTAATTGTTTGGAAGGGCCAGTAAGTGCCCTATGAATCCATCTTGGCACTGGCAATGATGATATCTTGGGTGAGCTATATTAAATAGAACATGAAAGTGGTCAACTTCACATGTATTTTTTTAAAAGTTACATATGGTGGGTAAATGAAATAAAAGGGAGATCTGGGTGAAAGAAGAAAATCGAGGACTTTATTTCAACAGACTTTAGTCAACATAAGGTTCCTGTGAGACTAGGTCTTCAAAACTCAATTTAGCTCTTTGCCTCCCACTGCTTTCCTTCTCTTACCTTTTCCCTTCCTGACATCCACCACCAGCAACACAAATGTTCTAATCCAGAAGCTTCGTCAATGTGGTGCAAAGTCATGAAGTCATTGTGCATTGTGGGGTGCTGGATGCTTTTTCCCTGACCTACTCCTAAATGATGCTCTAATCCTCCACAAAGGCCACTGGGGCTGCCTTTAGAAGGAACATATCATTAAATGAGGGTTAGTGGCAGAATGATAACAGCAAATCTCTGTAGCATTTACTATGGACCAGGCTCTCCTCTGAGTGCTCGTCACAGATTACCTCACTGTGATCATGTTCATAACTCTACGGGATACAAGTGGTTTTATTACCCCATTGTATAGATGAGGAAACTGAGGCACGAAGGCTGTTGAGATTTCTACAGGTTGACTCCTCACCTGAGCCACACAAGCTCCCACAAGCCTTGGATGTGTCCTTCCAGAAGGTCATTTGGTTTGTTTTATGTGTTGGTCTCATTCTCCAATGCTTCTCTTCCTGCACCTGTAAAGCCTTGGTATGCCTGCAGTCCATTCCCTTTCCATGTAATAACCCTTTTGGCACCAGCCATGCTGGTATTTTCTCCCATCGGGCACAGATCTTGCTGGCCCAGATCTGCCAGTGCTTCAGTCTTTCCCTTCAGCCAGCACCTCCTGACTTCCCTCTCCTGACAGGCCCACTCTGCCCTCGCACTCTGTCTGTTTCTAGATGATTCACATCATCACCCTTAGCACCAGGATCACGGGATTCCAGATCTTTGGAAATGATTATTTACCACAGTAGACCCCCTTCTCCCTATCTGGTCTTCTCACTTAGATGGGGAGCCAGTCTTTTTTATGTCCTTAATCTTGCTTTTTTCTGGCGTCTGAAACCTCGATGTTTGGCCTCTGTAATCACCTCCCAACTGTGCTGAAACATCACTTAAATTGCTCTTATTTATTGATTGCTTTTCTTCTTATTTAGGGATCCTGCACTGTATTTTTGTTTAGGTTCAGTAGCACATTTGGATAACACAGATCCAAATGAGCCTAAATTACAGACATTTAGAATGTGCCACTCTTTAGTTCCTATTCTTATTATTCCACTATAAATTTGAAACTTCAATATGTTCTATTATATTACTTATTTTTAAAAAATGTTCTGACAGCACATACTGTGTTCAGAAACCTTACCACTCTTGGGACAAGTAATGCAGGAGGCATGAAGATGTATTTAACAGCATCAGTGAGGACTATAATTCATATTAAAGTAAAATGAATAATTTTATTTTTAAATTTTAAATAATACATAAGTAACTCAATACTAATTACCACTATGTAAAGTGTTCTGGAAAATGTAAAATATTGGTCCTGGGTGGTGAAATGGGCAAAAATCATCCTAACCTGAAATTCCTGTAACCGAGACTAGTTTTTTATTCTACATAAACAATATGACTATTTATTTGAGAATGCTGTTTGCAAGCAGCGAATCCATCAAAACTTGTAAATAATTTCCTGTTTTGACAGCAGGAGGGGTTTTTTGACAAGGAAAGGAGAAGAAATGAAGAGCAGAAATGTATATATTGAACACTGGGAGTTATTGAGGAGGACATAAGGGCATCACCAAGAGGGAAAAAAGGGAGGAAAAAATGTACTTAGATTTTGCAGTGTTCCTCAGGGGTGTCCTGAATCTGCTGGATCACTGAAGCAACTACACTTTACCAAAATTCTTGCTGTGTGCCATGTATTTTGTTATATTTTCAAAAACTTAACAACAACCCCTATATTATAGGTAGGAATATCAGGGTCCAAAGAGGTTAAGTAACCTGTCAGGGGACACAAAGGTAGGAAGAGACAGAGCTGGGATTAGATCTTTTTTTTTTTTAAAGATTTTATTTGTTTATTTGACAGACAAAGATCACAAGTAGGCAGAGAGGCAGGCAGAGAGAGAGGATGAAGCAGGCTCCCTGCTGAGCAGAGAGCCCGATGCGGGGCTCGATCCCAGGACCCTGGGATCATGACCCGAGCCGAAGGCAGAGGCTTTAACCCACTGAGCCACCCAGGCGCCCCTGGGATTAGATCTTAAGCCCAGCTCACTCCCAAACCCTCCTCTCTTTCCTACTCACACCCACCTGTGTGCACTATTTGACAGCACATGCAAGCTGTGGGGCAGGGACTTGGGTGACATGTGGTTGTGCATTTGAGCATGTATTCTCTGATTTACAAAGATGAATTTTTATTGAAAAATAACATTTGTGTTATGAGAGTAATGCATGTTTGATATTTAAAAATGAGGAACTCTCAAAGAAACAGAAAACAAGGAGATGTAAACCTTTCCATAAATCCTTTTACCTACAGCCAGCCAATCTTGGCATTGTCATACCTATTCTTGTCATCATTATATCTATTCTTTAGCCTGTAAGTGTATATAAATCAAAGAGCATAGGCATTTCTAAGGATTGATTTATGGAATATTGCCAGAACGATTGTTTTAGTGTAATATGTTATATTAAAATGAAACGTCATTATTGGAAATTTGTTAATTAAAGTATCACTGAATTATAGTCAAGCTCCTGTAAATTCTCTGAAATTTCTATCTGCAGAAAGTCATTAGGCCTTATCATACAATTTCTTTTGTTTCAGTAACAACTAGATAGAACTTATAATGAAGGGAAGGACCACCTTTATGACAGTGACAATCACATTTAAAAAGCATAGTACTGTATTTACCAAGAAATACCAAAAACTTATGTGAAGAATAATTTAAATCATTTTGAAGTACACGAAAGACACAATTGGAACAATAACTCATATTCTTGGATGGGAATACTCAATTTGCAAAAGATGTAAATTCTCTCAGAGTTTATTCATAAATTCAATGTGATAACTATTTGAATTGCAGATTTTATTTACTTTTTAAATTGTGATGATGTGGATAGGAATAAGACAAGGTCACTATGAAGCTCATATGGAAAAATAAAAAAGAGCCACCAGGAAAATTTAGAAAAGGGGGTAAAGTAAGGAAAACTATTTCTACCCATCATTAAAAACATTTTCTAGGACCTCCACAATATGATATTAGTGCATAAATATGAAGACAGACAAATGAAATAGAAAATACAGAAGTAGACTGAAATATACCTAATAATTTAATATATGATATAGATAGCTCCTCAGATCAATGCTAAAAAGATAGATATTTGATAAATTGGTTTGGGAACATTAAGTAACTCTGGAAAACAATAAATTTGCATCTGTACCTCATACCATTCACCAGCATAAATTGCATAGATCAAAGATGTAAATGAAATCTTATAAGTGCTAAAAACAAAAATGAAATTATTTTATAGCCTCAAATTTAGGAGGGTCTTTTAAATTTCAGAATCCTAAAACTATAGCATTAAAAATTGATAAACTTGGGGCACCTGGATAGCTCAGTCAGTTAAGTGTTTGTATTCAGCTCAGGTCATGACCCCGGGATTCTGGGATAGAGCTCCACATCAGGCTCCCTCCTCAGCAGGAAACCTGCCTCTCCCTCTCCCTCTCCCTCTGCCCACTCATGCCTGCTCTCTCTCTCTCTCTTTCTCAAATAAATAACAAATAAAATCTTTTTTAAAAAATTGATAGGGGCACCTGGGTGGCTCAGTGGGTTAAAGCCTCTGCCTTTGGCTCAGGTCATGATCTCAGGGTCCTGGGATTCAGCCCCACATCAGGCTCTCTGCTCAGTGGGGTGCCTGCTTCCACCCCCTTCTCTCTGCCTGCCTCTCTGCCTACTTGTGATCTCTGTGTGTCAAATAAACAAAAATTCGTAAACTTGATTACGTAAAGTAAATTTCTGTCTTAAACATATCATCAAGTCAAAAGACACATAAAAAAACTAGGAAAAGGTGCAATTACATATCAAACAAAGGGTTAACTCCTCATTTTAATTGTTCATGTTAATCCCTGAAACAATCCCTACTCCCTGAGGATCAGGTATGTAAAGCAAATATAGAAGCAGCAAAACAAAATTTTTTGGCTATTTTAGAAGACAAAATAACATATTGTTATGCAATCATTTGGCAGAGAAACCCAGTATTTCATCCAAATAAAGAACTCATATTAACCAAACCAACAACTTTGAAGACCACTTAACAGGGACACAAAATAGCCTCACTCTTTCTATAAACATTAAATATTTCAACTCTAAATAACTGTTTTTACTGTGGTTGTGGCTTTCCTTTATCCTGGCTCTCTCACCTAGAATTATGGTGAACATGAAAGCCCTTCGGACATACTCAGAACTTGGCTAAAATTCTTGGCTGCAATTTATTCTTGTGGACAGAGCCTGAAACTGACTGTACCACCCCATTTCACTGCCATAAGTCCCTTTTCTGTACCTCAAACAATCTTGGACATTCCAGAGTGACCTGTGTGGGCCTGGAGCTAGGTTTAGACTGGTCTAAGGGCAGTAACAGCCACAGCCTCCCCAGGGGACCCCTGGCCTTCACACTGCTGCAGCCTGGTTAAGTTTTCCCAAATCACTTGGAAATGAGTCATGAAACAAGAATGCTTAACTGGTCCCAAGTGGCAAAGGACCACAGGTTTCAGGCTATGATCTGAAAAACCTTATCCCAGCTAGGATTATAAGCCAATTCAACTGCAAAATGAGGAAAAGTTCATTAAATTGTGTCCACTAGAATATGTACATATTATTTGAATTAGTGTGATTTGCTTTGCTTTTCAGTATATTTAAATTCATTTGCCAGAGAATGTACAGCTATTGTCTAAATATATTTTGATTAAATTTGTAGTTAAATTGACACTAATTCAACAAGCATTAGAGGTTTTATTTTAGGGGACATAATCTATGTATGCAAGTAGCCTTTAGTTGACAAGAAGGAAGGAAGAAAGAATGGAAGGAAGGAATGAAGGAAAAAGGAGTGAGAGAGGGAAGGAAGGAAAGAAAGCAAAAAAGGAAGGATGAGAAAGAAAAGGAAGAAATAAAAACAGGAGAAACATGCAGCTAAGTGATGCATTCAGCACCAAGAGGAGATTTTTCTAATAAATTACCACAGTAAACTTGCTTCTGCCTCTGGCAAAATTTATTGGTCAAATCTTTGGTTTGTCACTGTTGATTTAGAAATCAAATACAATAGTGTTGCTGCTTCCAGACTAAGGTGAAATGGATACTCAAAATAATACTGCTCAGTCTTGTGAGCTATAGGTAGGAGCGACTGCTGGGACATAGTGCCAAAGAAGGTTGTCCTTCTGGGCATCTGGGAACATTTAGTTTTCTACCTAAAGACATATCTAAAAATTCATTCATGTTTACCCTAATAATTATTTTTTCTTAGGGAGGGGGAGAGAGAGAAAAAGAGAGAGAAAAGGAGGAAGGGGGGCAGAGAGAGAATCTTAAGCAATGTGGGGATTAATCTCACAATCCTGAGATCACGACCTGAGCCAAAATCAAGAGTTGGAGGCTTAACCGACTGAGCCACTGATGATTTAAAAGCAGTTTTTTCTTTTAGAGAGAGAGACAGCGAGGAGGGGGAGGGACTGATGGAGAGGGGGAGAGAGAATCCCAAGCAGACTCCATGCCCAGGGCAGAGCACCATGTGGGGCTTGACCTCACAACCCCGAGATCACAACCAAAGCTGAAACCAAGAGTCAGTTGCCCAATAGACTGAGCACCCAGGAATGCCCCATGATGATTTTTAATAGATGTAATTTAAAGGATACAAATGATGGGGACAAAACAGGTAGATGGCAAAATAGGACCTTGATAATTTCAGTCTCCTGGATTGTTCCTTTCCCCCTTGGGAGTTTCCCGAGTTCTCATGACATCTCCCATCACTTGCATTCTTCTCCTCAATCAATACATGAGATTATTTGCTTCAAGAATGTGAAGATGCAAATAACCAAGGATGAAATAGGTTGTTAGATCCCTGGGGAACTAAATTTCATGTGGAATTATAGCCGTAAGTTGACAAAACTGGTCAACTCCTTATGAAAAAAAAGAACCATTTTGATCAAGAGATCTGAAATCTCAACTTACAGTTGACCTTATTCATTTGTTTATTCTTAGATTCATTCATTCATTTGATAAATATATAGTGAGCATAAACAATGTACCAGGCATTGTAGTATGTTCTGAGATTTAAAGACAAACCAGTAGGAAAGCCTTCTTGGATATGACATAATATGAAATAATGGTTGAAAACAACCCAAATTTGGCAAAAGACACAAAGAAGTTGAGCAAATCCCAAAGAAATCTGTGCCTTGACACACTATAATTAAACTTTCAAAAACCAAAGACAAAGAAAAAAAGTATTGAAAGAAGCCAGAGAAAAACGACACATTACCTGTACAGAAGCACTAATTCAAATGACATGGAGGCCAGAAAGCCTTGCTTAAAGAAAGAACTGTTGGGGGTGCCTGGGTGGCTCAGTTGGTTAGATATCTGCCTTCAACTCAGATCATGATCCTGAGGTCCCGGGATCAAGTCCCACATTGGGGGGGGGGTCCTTGCTCAGCGGGGAGCCTGCTTTTCCCTCTACCTGCTGCTCCCCGGGCTTTTGTGCTCAGTCTCTCTCCGACAAATAAATAAATAAAATCTTAAAAAAAAAAAAAAGAAAAGAAAAAAACTGTCAACCATAAGTTCTACATCTGGCAAAACGATCTTTCAGGAATGAAGGAAAAAATAAAAACAATCTCAGATAACAAAAACTGAAAGAGTTTGTTGCTAGAAGACCTATCCTTAAAGACCGGATGAAGGAAGTCATTCAAAAAGAAAGGAAATGATAAAAAAGCAATCTTAGTGCATCAGGAAAAACAGAAGAACAAGAATATGGGTGAAACAAGGGAGGAAGATTTCCTTCATGAGTTTTATGAATCATGTTTGATGATTAAAATAAAAATGATAGCATCAGATGATATTTAAGACAATGATATAGTTAAGAGTAGTGAAGGTAAGGGGACCTAAAATTAAGTGAGGTTTCCACACTTCACTCAAAGTGGTAAATATTAATATGAGTAGACTGTTACAAGTCACATATATATATTGTAATACCCACAGCAATCACTACAAACACTAACAAGATAGACCCTAAAACATCATAAATAAATCAAGATGGAATCCTAAAAATTATTCAAGTAACCCCCACACAAAAAGAGCAAAACAAATAAGTAGAGGAAAAAAACCCGGTGGAAACAAGTAGAAAACAAATAATAAAATAGCAAGCTTAATTAAGCACTTAACATATCAATAATTACCTTGCATATAAATTATAGAATATACACAGAGATGGGGGATAAAAAGAAGAAAATACAGGCAGTGAGTTCTTTGACAGTGGGTATAGAAACATTTTTCTATATATGTCTTCTCTGGCAAAGAAAACAAAAGCAAAATTAAACTGTTAGGACTACACCAAAATAAAAAGCTTCTACACAGTGAAGGAAACCATCAACAAAACAAAAAGACAACCTACTGAATGGGAGAAGATATTTGTAAATAATATACCTGATAAGGGGTTAATATCCAAAATATGTAAAGAACTTATACAACTCAGGGACGCCTGGGTGGCTCAGTTGGTTAAGCGGCTGCCTTCGGCTCAGGTCATGATCCCAGCGTCCTGGGATCAAGTCCCGCATCGAGCTCCTTGCTCGCCAGGGAGCCTGCTTCTCCCTCTGCCTCTGCCTGCCTCTCTGTCTGCCTGTGCTCGCGCGCTCTCTCTCTCTCTCTCTCTAATAAATAAATAAATAAATCTTTAAAAAAAAAAAAAGAACTTATACAACTGAATACACATAGAAAAGCAAATAATCTAATTAAAAATGAGCAGAGGACATACAGATGACCAACAGACAGACACACGAAAAGATGCTCAACATCACTTATCATCTGGGAAATGCAAACTAAAACCACAGTGAAATATCACTTTATACCTGTCAGAATGGCAAAAATTAAAAACACAAGAAATAACAAGTGTTGGCATGGGTGTGGAGAAAAAGGAAACTTTCTGCCCTGTTGGTGGGAATACGAATTGGTGGAGCTTCTGTGGAAAACAGTATGGAGTTTCCTCAAAAAATTAAGAATAGAATTACCATATAATCCATTAATTCCACTACTGGGTATTTACCCAAAGAAAAGGAATACACTAAATTGAAAAGATATATGTACCTGTATGTTATTGCAACATTATTTACAATAAGCAAGCAACCCAGGAGTCCATCAATAGATAAATGGATAAAGAAGATGTGATTTTTATATTTATATATTTATTTATATATACATATATATTCATATATTATAAAATATGAATTTAAAAAAAATTTATTTATTTGACAGAAAGAGAGCACAAGCAGGGGGAGCAGCAGGCAGAGGGAGAGGGAGAAGCAGGCTCCCCGCTGAGCAGGGGGCCTGATGCAGGGGTCTAACCCAGGACCTTATAATCATGACCTGAGCCAAAGACATATGCTTAACCGACTGAGCCGCCCAAGTGCCCCTATATATAATATAAATATTACTCAAGCATAAAAAAGAATGAAATCTTGCCATTTGCAACCATATCGGTTGACCTAGAGGGTATAATGTTAAGTGAGATAAACCAGTCAGAGAAAGACAAATATCATATGATTCCACTCACATGTGGAATTAAGAAACAAAACAATTGAACAAAGAGAAAAAGAGACAAACAAAAAAATGGGCTCTTAAATAGAAAGAATGAACTGGTGGTTGCCAGAAAGGAAATGAGTGGGGGGATGGATGAAATAGATAAAGGGGATGAAGAGTACACTTATCTCGATGAGCAGTGAGACATGTATAGAATTGTTGAATCATTATATTGTACATATGAAACTAATATAACACTGCCTTTTAATTATACTTGAATAAAAAAAGGAAAAGAGATAGAGGCAATTAAAAAGAAACACAACCCAACTATATGCTGTTTCTAAGAAACTCACTTCAAATTCAGTGACATAGGTAGGTTGAAAGTAAAGTATACAGAAAGATAAACCACGCAAACACTAATGTGAGAAAACAGAAAGGTCTATATGAATATCTGATAAAGTGGCTTCAGATCAAATAAAAATTATTAGAGACAGGGGCACCTGGCTGACTGGGTCAGTGGAGCATGTGGCTCTTGATCTCATATTGTGTGTTTGAGCCCCATGTTGGGTGTGGAGCTTACTTAAAATATTTTTAAAAGTTACTGGAGACAAAAAGTGACATTACTTAATAATAAAAGGATCAATCCACTAGGAAGATAACAAATCTGAATTTGTACGCACCCAACAAGAGGGTTTCAAAATGTATAAAGCAGGGGCGCCTGGGTGGCTCAGTGGGTTAAAGCCTCTGCCTTTGTCTCAGGTCATGATCTCAGGGTCCTGGGATCGAGCCCCACATTGGCTCTCTGCTCTGCAGGAAGCCTGATTCCTTCTCTTTCTCTCTGCCTGCCTCTCTGCCTACTTGTGATCTCTGTCTGTCAAATAAATAAATAAATAAAATCTTTAAAAAAAACACAAAATGTATAAAGCAAAAAGTGATAGAGCTAAAAGAAATAGACAAACTCACAATTATAATTGGAGATGTCAGCACCTTATCTCAATAACTTATAGAACAAGTACACAGAAAATCAGCATAGATATAAAAGAACTCAACAACATTATCAATCAACAGACTTTAGTGGACATTTATAGAACACCCCACCCAACAGTCTTTTTAAGTGCCCATGGAATATATACCAAGATAGACTACATCCTGGGCTATAAAACAAACATCAACAAATTTATAAGAATTGAAATCACATAGAGTGTTTTCTCTAAACATGATGGGATTAAACTAGAATTAACAGAAAGATAAACACCTCCAAACACTCAGAAATTAAATAACATACTTCTGAATAATCCATGGACCAAAGAGTAAGTCACAAGGGAAATTGGAAAATATATTTAACTGAATGAAAATACAAATACAGCACGACAGCATTTGTGAGGCACACTTAAAACAGTGGAAAGGGAGATTTATAGCACTAAATGCTTGCATTAGAAAACAAGGAAAGTCTTAAACCAAAAATCTAAGCCTCCATCTAGAAAAACAACAGGAAAATAATCCCAAAGCAAGCAGAGGGAAGGAAATAATAAATATAAGAACAGAAATCAGTAAGATTGAGAATAGTAGAGAAAACAAAACAAAGAACTTATTCTTTGAAAAGGTGAATAAAATTAACAAACATCTAGCAAAACTCACAAAGAAAAAAAGAGACAAGATACCTATTACTAATTTCAGGAATGAAACAAAGGATATAGCTATAGACCCTATAGACATCAAAAGGATAATATGAAAACATTATGAACAACTTTATAAGCATAAATTTGATAATTAAATGAACGGACCAATTTCTCAAAAAACACAAACTATTACAACTAACCTGTATGAAAAAAAAAATCTGGATGCCCCTATAACTATTTAAGAAATTAGATCTATAATATTAAAATACCCTTAAATAAATGTTCAAGCCCAGATGCTTTCACTGGAGAATTCTACCAAATATTTAAACAAAAATTAATATCAATTCTACATAGTTTCTTCTAAAAAATGAAAGAGAAGGAAACACTTTCAATTCATTCTATGTAGCTAGTATTACCATGATATCAAAACCAGAGAATGACTTAAGAAATAGAACTACGGACTAATATCTCTCATTAATATAGATATAAATATCAACACAATATTAGCAAATAGATTTCAGCATTATATAAAAAGAATTACACCATTACAAAGTGCAGTTTGTTTCAGGTATGTCAGGTGGGTTCAAATATCAAGGTAATCATTGTAATCTGCCGTATCAACAAGATGCAGAAGAAAAATGACATGATCATATCAATTGATGCAGAAAACATGTTTGAAAAAATTCACCACACATTAACAATAAAAAAATTCTTAGTAAAATAAGAATAGAGGGACCTTTCTGAATGTAGTAAAAAGCAAGTACAAAAGCATTTTACTTAAAGGCGAAAGACTGAATGCATTTCTCCTGAGATCAGGAAAAAGGTGAGGATATCTGCTCACAGCACTGTTATTTAACAGAGTGCTGGAAGTTTCAGCTAATTCAGTAAGGCACGAAAAGGCAGTATAAGTCATACAAATCATAAAGGATAAAAAGAAAACGGTTCCTATTTCTAAATTGCATGAACTATGTAGAATCAAGAAAGAAAGAAAGAAAAAGGAAGGAAGGAAAGAAGGAAGGAAGGAAGGAAGAGAGGAAGGAAGAAAGAAAGACTCTTACAATCAGTCAGTCGGTAAGATTGCAGAGCACAAGGTAATGTGCCTTTATATGCTACCAATGAAGATATGAAGCCCGAAATTAAAAATATAATACCATGTACGTGGCTCAAAAGAAAATTAAGTATTTATGTATTTATTGACAAGCTTCAGATTTTATTGATAATTTCTACTTGAATGAGATCCATCTTCCCAAGTCTAGCTTAATGCTCCTTAGCTATGAATGATTACTTCATGTCCTTGGCCTGGGGGTCTGGAGAAATCAGTAAAAAAAAGAGCCATGAAGGTGATTATTTTGTCCAAAGCATAAGAGATCTTTTCTCCTTTAAAGAAAGACCCCAAGGCCTCCTTTGCACTTTTATGTGAATGTAGTATTTGGGACAACTATGCCAAAGGGCTGCAATTTAATCAGAGCAACAAAATGGTTTTTGGGATTTAAGTTTCTCACCCTTATCAAGACACACTGCCTCCCATTATCAATATTTATTGAGCATTTACAGTGTACTAGGCACAATAGAACATACAGAAAACGTTATCCCTGCCCTTGAGGAGATTGCTTTCTATTTTTTTTTAAAAGATTTTATTTATTTATTTGACACAGAGAGAGAAAGCACAAGTGGGGGGGGTGCGGGGAGAGGAAGAAGCAGGCTCCCTGCTGAGCAGGGAGCCTGGGATCATGACCTGAGACCAAGGCAGATGCTTAATTGACTGAGTCACCCAGGAGCCCCAGGAGTTTGCATTCTAAAAGAAAAAAAACACACCTCTTTTAAAATGGTATTTTTGTTTGGTGTTTTCTGCAAGGTACTGAGGAAGTAGTCTTTAAGGTAAGCTATGGATATAACTTAGCCCCATCATTATTGAAAGAGAGGAATAGGGAGGATTTTAAAGGCGGACAATGACAGATCATTCAGGATGCATAGGGTTTACAAGGAGATAAACACAATCTCAACAACTAAGGAGAGATTTGTTGCAGTAAATAAGATGAGGGAAATAGTTTGTGAGATGCAAACAAAGGAAGCAAGATTTCCTTAGACATTGAGTGGAGCTAGAAAGATCATGCAGCCTTTTTTCCAAGTACATAGCCACCAAGGAAGAATGGTTGGTGACAAGGCAGAAGGCTAAAAAAGGTAATCCTGTACACCTGACAAATGGGAAGAATAAAGGATCAAAATTAAAGGCAGGCTATAACAATATCAAGAAATTCTTAAAAACAAAAGTGATTTGGAAGCACAAAACTTAGTTAATGCTACCCAGTGTCATAATGGGCCAAGAACACTGTAGTTTCCTAAGTTAGAAAATGCCATATACCAACATTTTAAGTGGAACACATTACTTTAAGAAAATTAAATACTTAGGTATGACTCTAAAAAACATGTACAGAAATTATATGCTGAAAAATACAAAATGCTGATGAAAGAAATGACAGAAAACTTAAATAAATGGAGAGTCCTGTCTTATTCATGGATTAGAAAACTTACCATAGTAAAGATGTCAGTTCTCCCCAAACTGATACACAAGGGTAATACAGTTTATATAAAAATCCCAGTTAGATTTTTTGGGGCAACTGGGTGGCTCAGTCGGTTAAGCATTTGCCTTTAGATCAGGTCATGATCCCAGGGTCCTGGGATTGAGCCCCGCAGCGAGCTCCTCCCTCTCTTTCTGCCTGCCACTTGCCTTGCTTATGCTTTCTCTCTGTGTCAGATAAATTAATAAAATCTTTAAAAATAAATAAATAGAAATAAAAATAATCCCAGTTAGATTTTTTTTCTAGATACAGACAAGACTATTCTAAAATTTATATGGCAGTGCAAGACTATTCTAAAATTTAACCAGAAAGGCTAAAACAATTTTGAAAAAGGAGAATAAAATAAGAAGTAGCTGTCTACCTTATTTTAAGACCTATTATATAGTTAAACTAATCAAGATGGTGTGGTCTTCAATCAATTCAAATCAATCTTGCCATTCACAACAACGTGGATGGACCTACAGGGTATTTTATTAAGTGACATAAGTAAGAGAAAGATAAATACTATATGATTTCACTTATATGTGGAATCTAAAAAACAAGACAAATGAACAAACAAACAACAACAGAACCAAAATAGATTCACAGAGGAAAAACTGGTGGTTGCTAGAGGGGAAAGGGTGGTGGATGGGTTAAATAGGTAAAGGGGACTAAGAATTACAGATTCCCAGTTATAAAATAAATAAGTCAGGCTGATGAAAAGTACAGCATGGGGAATATAGTCAATAATACTGTAATGATGTTGTATGGTGACAGATGGTAACTACACTTATCCTGGTGAGCATTTTATAATGTTTATAACTGTTGAATCACTGTACTATACACCTGAAATGATATAATATTATAGGTCGACTATACTCCAATTAAAAAAAAGACTGTGTGGTATTGGCAGAAAGATGGATACACAGAACAGAATAGAATAGAGATTCCAGAAATGGACCCACAAAAATGTGTCAAACTGACTTTTGACAACGGGGCAAAAGTGATTCAGTGGAGAAATTATATCCTTTTCAGCAAATGGTATGGAAGCAATTGGACATCCCTAGGCAAAAAATAAAACTTTAACTACATTTTACACCCCTTCCACAAAAATTAAGTCAAAATGGATACAGATTTAAAGTGTAAAAATACAAGTTTTGGAGAAAAACCAGGAGACAATTGTTGGAATCTGCAAAGCTATTCCCCAGCTAGATAAAGACTTCTTAGAGTTGGTATCAAAAGAATGATCCATAGAAGGAAAACCTGACAAACTGGACTTGAACAAAATTAAAAACTTTGCCTTGCAAAAGACCCTGATAAGAAGATGAAAAGACAACAATTTTAAATATCTATGCCCCTAACATGGGAGAAGCCAACTATATAAACCAATTAATAACAAAATCAAAGAAACACATTGACAAGAATACAATAATAGTAGGGGACTTTAACACTCCCCTCAAACTGTGGGATTGGCCAAATCATCCAATGGATGTCTGAATGTCTGAAATGTCTGAATGTCTGAATGTCTGAAATGGACAGATCATCCAAGCAAAAGATCAACAAGGAAATAAAGGTCTTAAATGACACACTGAACCAGATGGACATCACAGATATATTCAGAACATTCCATCCCAAAGCAACAGAATACGCATTCTTCTCTAGTGCACATGGAACATTCTCCAGAATAGATCACATCCTGGGTCATAAATCAGGTCTCAACCGGTACCAAAAGATTGGGATCATTCCCTGCATTTTTTCAGACCACAATGCTCTGAAGCTAGAACTCAATCACAAGAGGAAATTTGGAAAGAACCCAAATACATGGAGACTCAACAGCATCCTTCTAAAGAATGAATGGGTCAACCAGGAATTTAAGAAGAATTGAAAAAAAATCATGGAAGCAAATGATAATGAAAACACAACGGTTCAAAATCTGTGGGACACAGCAAAGGCAGTCCTGAAAGGAAAATATATAGTGATACAAGCCTTTCTCAAGAAACAAGAAAGGTCTAGGGGTGCCTGGGTGGCTCAGGGGGTTAAAGCCTCAGGTCATGATCCCAGGGTCCTGGGATCGAGCCCCACATCAGGCTCTCTGCTTCGTGGGGAGCCTGCTTCTTCCTCTCTCTCTGCCTGCCTCTCTGCCTACTTGCGATCTCTGTCTGTCAAATAAATAAATAAAATCTTAAAAAAAAAAGAAAAAAGAAACAAGAAAGTTCTCAAATACACAACCTAACCCTACACCTAAAGGAGCTCAAAAAAGAACAACAAAGAAAGCCCAAACCCAGCAGGAGAAGAGAAATAATAAAGATCAAAGCAGAAATCAATGAAATAGAAACAACAACAAAAAAAAACAACAAAAAACAATAGAACAAATCAACGAAACAAGAAGATGGTTCTTTGAAAGCATTCATAAGATTGATAAACCCCTGGCCAGACTTATCCAAAAGAAAAGAGAAAGGACCCAAATAAATAAAATCATGAATGATAGAGGAGAGATCACAACCAACACCAAATAAATACAAATAATTATAAGAACATATTATGAGCAACTCTATGCCAACAAATTTGACAATCTGGAAG
>RCUC01101084.1:0-28884 GCA_003697995.1 Taxidea taxus jeffersonii | reverse complement strand
GTGAGTAAGCATGGTCCTGTGACTCACTTCCACTGGTGTCACAGTCTGGGCGGCAGTGCTGGGCATGGGTCAGGAACTGGGTATGGAAATGTGCTGCCTTAGCTGAACTGCTGAACTAGTCCCAGGAGAGGGTCTAGTGCGGCTCAGCCCAGTCATGGCAGGGAATGGGAAAATCTGAGGCCAAAGGTAGATTCTGGCATATCATTTGTCTGGGGATTTGGGACCTCATTTTGCTGAGAGCTGGGATTTTATCTGCTGGTTTCAAGGCTGTTAGTTCCCAGGTAGGAAGCAGATTACTCACGAATGTCCAGAATGGGCTGCCCGTGTGCTAAGGGAGAGAGCGACAGCTTGGAGTGTGAATGGGACTAGGAGCAAATACTTTTCCTTCCTGTCCCTTGAGCTACTTCTTTCTACGACGTGAAGCAACTGTGCTTGCAGAATGATGTACATTGCTCATTCCAAAGTACTGTTCTGTGCTTGGTTAATACTGTAATTACACATACTTGCAATTTGTAGATACGTCAGTCTCCTTCCCTCTGGTTGCCTATTTACTGGCAACTTCCTTTCCCCTGAGATGACTCTTTTGAAAGGAATTGTTCTCATTTGGATGAATGACTTTGGCATGTGAGTTTTTAAAAAGTCAACCGCATTACTTTATGGTCTCACCTGTGCTATTCATTTTTGTATGAGATCGGACTGCTTGGGTTGCAAACAGCAGTTAAAAAGAGAAATCACGGGGCGCCTGGGTGGCTCAGTGGGTTAAAGCCTCTGCCTTCGGCTCGGGTCATGATCTCAGGGTCCTGGAGTCGAGCCCTGCATTGGGTTCTCTGCTCAGCAGGGAGCCTGCTTCCCCCCACCCCCACCCTGCCTCTCTGTCTACTTGTGATCTCTGTCAAATTAATTTAAAAAATCTTTAAAAAAAAAAGAGAAGTCACACTAAAGTAAAAGTTGCAATTTCATGCCTCCTGCAACTGCAAAGACCGCAAATCCGTTAGTGAGGCTTGATTGTATCTCCAGCCACCTCTTACCTCAGCTCTGCCCTCCTCCCGGCTGGCCACGGTGTTGTCTGTGTTGGCAAGTTGGCGGCCAGCTGACAGCTGAGGTGGCTAAGTCGCTAGAGTGGCTTCAATAATTTGGAATTCATCCATTTGAGCCTTGGTTTCCTCATCTGTAAAATGGGCTAATACCCCATCCATAGGGTAGTACATGACTTTTTAACGAGCTCCTGAAGGTGTGTGTGTGCCTCTGTTGCTCAGAGCACGGGGTTTGGAGTCATATCTTATTTTTTTTTTTTTAAGATTTTATTTATTTATTTGAGAGACAGAACAGGAGTGAGAGAGCACAAGCAGGGGGAGAAGCAGAGGGAGAGGGAGAAGCAGATTCCTCACTGAGCAGGGAGCCCGATGCAGGACTCAATCCCAGGACCCCGAGATCATGACCTGAGCTGAAGGCAGATGTTTAACCCACTGAGCCACTTAGGTGCCCCTGGCTCCATCACTTACTAAGTGACTTGTGTACCTATAGTACCTGTATCATAGTGTGGTTGGGATTTAAAGTGAGAGCTTGTACATAAAACCTCTAATAGGGTGTTTGGCACATAGATCCACTCAGGAAATGGTAGCTATTATTTGAGTAGAATTTTGAAAGTGACTACTAATGGTTGGAATGGAAAAGATAAACTCAGGCAGAGGAGATGGCAGGAAAAAGTCATGGGCAGTGATTCATAAAGGGGGCAATTTGGATTTGGACAGCAAGGTAAGCTTGGGTCGTGCCCAGGTACAGGACTGTGGCTCTTGCTGCTTGTATCAGAACTCTGATAAAAAGGCTGACGCCAGGAGATGGTCTGGGGAAGAGCCCATCAGCCTACCAGGAGGTCAGCACCGTGGGAGTTTCCATCTATGATTTTGGAAGGATTCTTTCTTCCAAATTACAAATCTTCCAAATTACAAAGCCTTCCTTAGTGTTTTATACTTGATCAGTGTTTGCTGCACTGACTGGAATTGCCTTCAGGGTCAGAGAGTCTTGTTAATAGTTTTGGTGGTGGAAAATCTTCCCTTTATCTGGCGGATTCTGTAACTCAGAGCCAAATTTAATGACTAAGGTAGGGGGATCAAGCTGAGCAATTGTGATTCTGATTTTTTAAAACCCTAACACACTGACCTAGTGTGATTATTTTTCCCATGACTTAAACTGGCTTTTGAAAACAATGGTGTGAGTAGTAAGTTATAACACTTTGAAAAATCAGTTTTATAATTTCATATTCTACATATGGAATATAGAAACTCAACAGATCATAGAGTGCTCCTGCATACTAGGCATGATATTAAGTGCTGGGGTGACAGAGATCAGGAAGTATTTCTCCTTAGGGAATCCATCATCCCATGGGGAGAGACAGCAGAAGATCGGTCATCATAATGTGGTGAGATCAGACCTGGGGAGCTCGTTCAGGTTCAGGTTCTTTGAGCAGTCCTAGGCAGTGGGTATGGTTGAGGTGGGACAGGGGTGTAGGGTCTGTGAAAATTTTAAAGTAGGGGTAATGCTTGAGCAGGATGTTGAAGGATGCACATGAGCCTACAGGAATGAAGAGGGTGTAGAGGTGTGTGTGTGTGTGTGTACACGTGTGTATTTCTGATAGAAATGCGCGTGGGAAGGCTTGGAGGCTATGGTGTCAGCAGAATGTTCTGAGCAACGTGTAAGATCAAACAGATGAAATCCTTAAGGGCATTGCATTTCTGATGTCTAACTAGGGTTAGCCCTTGAAGAATCCTTCTAAGATGTCCAGGCTTCAAAGTCAGCAAATGAAAGAGAGCTGTGAGGCAGAAGTGGGTCCTGCCTGATGATCATGATCAGCAGTCTCCGGAGGATTTTACAGATGAGACAGCTGACCCGTAGTGGGTTCAAGTCATGTGCCTGAAATCTCGTGGCTGGGAAAAAGTGGAAGTGGGATTTGAGGTAGAATCTGCCTCACTCTGAAGACCATCCTTTCCTGTGAATGTAATTTCACAGGCTCAAGACTTCACCTAGCTCTGGGCCCACCATTCTGAACACGAGGTTGTCCTGTGCAGTTGGTAGCTAGAGACGGAGCGGCAGGGGCAGTGGCCGAGCGTGTGGACTGACCACCGGCAGTGCCCACACCAGGAGTCCTCAGACTTCAGACTGCCCAAGAGTCCTCTGGGGAAGTCCCCCGACAGCTCCAGTTCTGAAGTCCCACTTCAAAGCGTCTGTCCTGTGACAAGGCACCTTGGGGGACTCTGATGCAAACGGTACAGGTTCCACACTTTGATGACCACAACCCTGGATGAATGTCTTATATCAAATTGGGTTTCTCTCTCCCTCCCTTCTTTCTTTTCTTCCCTTCTCTCCCTCTCCCTCCTTCTCTCTTGGACTTGCTCCCCCTTCCTTCCTCACTCCCTCCTTCTCCTCTTCCCTCCCCCTCTCTCCTTCTTCCCCTCCCTCCCTTTCTCTCTCTCCCTCGTTTCCTTGCTTGCTTCCTTTTTTCCCTTTCTTCTGAGGCTTCTGTTAATTGGGATCCAGTGATGTGAAGCGATCACTCATATGTGCTACTCACCCTGTGTGTGTGTGTATCCCTGCCTCTCCAACCATCATTTGTTCCTTGCGGGGCAGGTGGGGATCCTGCATTCTGTGTACCTTTCACAGGCACTTAGATGGGTGCGCTCCCAGGTTAAAACCTACACCAGGCACCTGATAACAGCGGGTTACTTTAGAACTAGGCCTTCTGAAACACAGTTCAGCCAAGGAAGGTGCCCTCGGTGCGCAGCTGTTGGCCTTCACTGTCCGTGTGCGCTCTGTGAACTGACTGTGTACGCTCCCGCTCATCACACAGTGCTGATGGGCCATGATGGGGAGAAGACAGACTCAGGTTTAGTGAGTCCTCTCCCTTCCCAGCTCTCAGCATTTCCCACGGCCTCTGGCCAGACCTCACTCCTTGGGATTCTCCAGACCTGTGCTTCCCTAGTCATGCTCGTCTCCCCCAGTGTCTTACATTTTGAAAAAAGGAAAGCCCATTTGAGTTGGCTTTGAGCCAGAGTTTCAGCTCTCTGTTGCAGCTGGCTTACGATCGGGGGTACCCCCCTTTCTGGTCATGGCATGTCAGAGCCACATGGATGGTCTGAACTTGTTCCAGGTGGGCAGTTTTCTCCCCTGGGCCCGGGTGACAAGAGCCCAGCATTCCGGGCATAGTGGATTCCTTGCCCGGTATCACACAAGTGATGGATTCCTTCCTGTCTCTCTGCTTTGGCCTGGGTGCCTAGATCCTGAAGTCAGGGTTACATGGGTTCAGACCTTGCTTGTGGACTAGGGGTGAAGAAACATTTTAAAACCTCTTCACGTCCACATATCCTCATTTGTAAAATGAGGGCCATAAGGTGGTTGTGAGGTTTAAATCAAACAATGCTTGGGAGTGCCTGCTTTATGGGGAGCACTATGGCAATGATTGTTATTGCTGGTGATTTTTTATTGTCCCTTCATTTCCCCAATTAAAATTCTATCAATCTTGCAAGGCCCAGCTGGAACTCTGCCTTATCCACAAAGCTTTTTGCCCACTCAGGTCAGCAGGGGACTCTGTCCTAATTTCTCCTGATCACTCATGTCTAAGATTAGTGCTCGATTGCCTTAAATATTTAATACTGTGTTACTGTTGTACTAGGACCTGATTGGTTTCATTCTTGGTCCCTGGTATAGAGGGAAGTTCTCAAATACTGATAATAAAGATTATCTTTTTCTTTTAGCCTCTCCACTGTTGTTATTCGCGGGAGCTCTTCTGAGTGTCATGATTAGGATATACAGATCAATTCACCTAACATGAACTCATTTGGGTTAAACTACACGGCAGCATCTACACGGCAAATGACAACATCCTGGGGCCCATCATCAGCTGGCTTTGTGCAGCTGCTGCTCTTACTAGATATGGAGAAGGCCCTCGTTCAGGGAAAAGTGTATTCAGGGTCTGGTGTTACTGGTGAAAGACCTTGTTTTGACACCATCTCCTTCTGAAACTGGTGATTCTCAGCCTTGGATGCACAGTAGAATCACTGCAGAACTTAAAAAAAATACTGATGCCCAGGCCACATTCTGGGCCAGTTAAATCCAAGTGTGTGTGTGTGTGTGTGGCTGGGGTGGGGGTGGAGGGGGTCGGTGGTGGTCAGGCCCAGGTATCGTATTCTTGGCTTTGCGATGCTGCCTGGGCTGAGAAGGATAGAATTGCTTTAAAATCAGGTCCCCCAGCTCCTCCAAGGGCTTTAGTTTTAATTATGTGCATTCGCATGTTTTTCAGGGATATTGTCTACAATTAGCTTGTAGGAATTAGCTTTCAGGAGATCGTGGATGTCTCCAGGGTCCAAACCATGGCATGAAAGAGAGAGCGTGTATTATCTGAGAATGCCTTGCAACCAGGCTGCTCACGGACGCTCAGTGTGCCTAGGAATAGAATTTTCCTTGCCCTGGGTCACTGGTGCCACAGCAGAGAACTGACAGGGCTCCCCAAGGACCTGAAGTATTTATAACTCTTACAGTATTTCCGCAAGGTGAGCTTTGCTGCCAGAGGCCCGAATCGGGCCTGTTAGGAGTCAGTAAGGTGGAGGAGTTGGCTGTTGGGGAAAAGGCTCCTGGCCCTAAGAGAGAGGGGCTCAGGTGTCCTTGCTGGAGAACGGAAAGCGGGGAGGGCGGAGCTAGCAGACCACCCAGGCTTCCTCTTCCACCTTGTCTGACATCTTTTGCACAGGGACTAAGTCCCCTGAAAAACAGGTTTTTTGAGGTTTATGCACCATAAACTTTATCTATTTTAAGTCTACAGGCCAATGAGTCTTAGTAAATTTCCAAGGCTATGCAAGCATTACCATGATCCAGTTTTAGAGTATGTCCATCACCCCAGAAAGATCCTGTGTGCTTGTTGCCAGTCAGTTCCTGTTCCAGCTCCCGTCCCGGCAACAGCAAAGCTGGATCCTACCTCTGCAGTTTTGCCTTTTCTGGACCTCTGCTATGAATGGAGCCATACAGTGTGTGCTCTTCTGTGTCAGGCTTTTTTTCATGTAGCATAACATTTCTGAGGGTCCTCTTACTTGTAGCCCACTGGGTATTTTGTTCCTTTTTACTGCTAAATGGTGTTACATTGTATGGATATGCTTCATTTCATTTACCCACATGTCAGTCTGACGTTTGGATCGCTTCTACTTCTGAGCTATTATTGAGTGCTTGGGCACTCATGCTCCAGCCTTTGTGTGGACATATGTTGTCATTGCTCTTAAGGAAAGAGCTTGGAGTGGACTTCTTGGGTTGTGTGGTAAATTTATGTTTAGCTTTTTAAGAAACTGACAAATTGTTGTCCAAAGTGGCTGCACCATTGTACATTTCCATCAGAAATTTATGAAGGTTCTAGTTTCCCCACATCCTCACCAATGTTTGTTATTATCTGTCTTTTTTATTCTGGGGGAGGGTGTGATGTGGTTTTAATTGAGGTCTACCTTGTCAATTTTTTCTTTTTAGAATCATGCTTTTAGTTTCTTATCTAAGAAATCTTTACCTATTCAAGGTCACAAAGATTTTCTAGATTTTAGGATATTTTAGATTTTCTACTAATTCTTTTATAGTTTGAGCTCTTATACCTAGGCTTTAATTAATTTTGAGTTAATTTTTAGGTATGGTGTGAGTATCAATAATAAATTGATTTTTTTTTTGCATGTGGATATCCATTTGTTCCAGCGCCATATTTTAAAAAGATTATCCTTTCCCCTTGAATTGCCTTGGTGCCTTTGTTGAAAATCAATTGGCCATAATTATAAGGGATTATTTCTGGACTCTCAATTTTATTGCATTGATGTATATGTTTATCTTTATGGTCAGTACCACACTGTCCTGATTACTGTAGCTTTATGATAAGTTTTGCAATTAGGGAGCACAATCCTCCAACTGTGTTCCAAATTGTTTTGGCTGCTATAGGTCTTTGCATGTCATGCATATATTGGGATCTTCTTGTCAATGTCTGCAAAAAGCCTGCTGGGATTTTTTTGTGTTGTTGAACTTATTGACCGAGTTGGATGCCAATGAGCACCTCAATAATATTGAACTTTCCAAATCATGAATACAGAATGTTTCTCCACTTATTTAGATCTCTTTTAATTTCTCTTGGCAATGATTTGTAGTTTTTGGTGTATAAGCCTTTCAGTCAATACTTTTTTTGAGAGTTTGGGTGGTCCTGATAGGAAAATGTGTGTGTGTGTGTGTGTGTGTGTGTGTGTGTGTGTGTTGTTGTTGTTTTTTGTTTTCCTCAGAGGTCTCATTAAAAACCATGGAGAGAGACACACAGCTTAGCAGCCAGGAGCAGGAGGTGGTGCCATGAGTGGGAAAGGCAGTAGCCTGGGCATCAGGGAACCAACTCTGATTTTCAGCAAGCCACTTCACCTTCCAGTTTGCTGATCTCTAAAATGAGTATAATGTGATTTATTTTGCTTCAGGGTTGTAGAGTTAGAGGTAATGTGTGCAAGGAGCCTAGAAAAATATAGTGGTTGTTCAGTGTTTGATGTCAGACATGTTGGTGCCTATGATGATGATGATGGTGGTGATGATGGTGATGACACAGTGTTGTGTGTGCCCGGGGAGAAGAAGCACAAGCAGAAGATGCTGCTCTTAGGGCTCTCATTCTGGCCACTGAGCCTCCTGGAAGCTCAAGGAAGAGGCCAGTGATCCACAGTGGAGAAGTGAGCATTCCATCTCATTTGATCTCCAGACAACTCACTGAATTTACTTTTCTCATCCACATTTTGTCATCAAGGAAACTGATGTTTAAAAAGATAAAGCCAAGGTTCCAATGTCACAGAGCTAGTAAGAGATAGAGCAGGATTGAAAGCCAGACCTGTCTAACTTCAGACCCTCTGCCTTCCCACTACATGTCACCACCTTCACCTCCTCTGCCAGCTCCCTTCAGGGGATCTACAAGGCAACGATAAGTTCTAGGCAGAGCACAAAACTCACTAGACAATTGGACACTGATAAGTGATTACTAGATCTTGCTTAGCTTTGTATTTGACATGTTAAAGGTTTAATTTTGTCTCAAGATTCAGGAAGGCAGATTTGGTTTCCACCTCCAAGGATTAGATGGGAAAACCAAGCTGAATTCATGGGGGTTGATCATAGTAAGGTTTTTAAAAAAAAAAAAAAGTCACTTGGATTACATGACTATAGAGACTGAGATGAAAGACATCCTTTGTTCTCAATTTTTAGTGTGATCTGACAGGAGCACTCAGTGGCACCTTACAGCCTCCATGTTCTGAGCTGCAGTAGCACTGGTGAGACAGAGGGGTGGAGCTTGTGGCAAGGTGAGATTTCAGATCCCAGGCTGTGGAGGTCCTCCGTCTGCTTCCTCCCCCTGGCCTTGCTCAGCAGCAGCATAGCGACCCAGGGATGTGAGTAGAGCCGAGCGCGCACTGATGGCTCATCCACTTTTCCCTTACTTCCCATGCAGGAGATCGGGGTCTGATTTCTAGCAAATTCTTTCATATGGCAGTATGGAGAGTGCATCGGCTTTTGGAATCGGATGAATTTTTTTGTTCCATTTCCACTCTCGGCTAGTTTTGGGATCGTGGGGAATGTACTTAGTTTACTGAGCCTCAGCTTGTTTATGTAAAATCATGCAAATAACTGTTGTGAGGATTAAAATGACACAACATCCATAAAATGCTTATTAGCACCAGGTGTGTAATATGTCCTAGACAGAATCCCTTTGCTTCTTTTTACTGGAGTTAAAAAGAATTAGATTTAGTTTTAAAGAATTCTCACTGTGGACAAGTGGCTTAGTCATCAATCGCTGCACTCACAAATACCCCCAAAGCTCGGTGCTTAAATATCACATACATTGATTTCCAGCTCATGGTAATGGGCTGAATTACTGTGGGGCTGAATTAACTGTACCTTTGCTGGGCTTCACTGGTTTGGGTTCTGCTCTTTGTACCCTCTCATGTCAGGATCCCAACTGAAGAGACATGCTGCTCTCACAGTAGAGGACAGAAAGTCAAGGGAGCAGGAGCCAATGTGTAAAGCATATTTCGAGTTTCTGCTTGGACACGACGTACATCACATCTGCCCACATCCACTGTCATGCGCCAAGCCCAAAGTCAGTTGGTGGGAAAGAATAGTCTGTCTAAAGGGAAGCATGGTGTGGGCTTTATGAATGAATAAACAATCTACCTTAACAAGTGAGAATTTTGGTAAGAGGCACTTCTTGGTAAGCCAAGGAGTAATCATTATATTCAAGGAACATTTGAGCCTCTTCATTTTTAATCGTTCCCCTTGGCTGTGGCAATTTGTTTGCTTTTTCAGGTTTTCTTTAAAAGCAGAGCTGATGAAAGACAATTTGTCAGCGTCTGAGAAAAGATTTTCCTGTTTCTCTTCCTTCTTATTCTTCTCAACCACTTGCTGATTCATCCTTTTTTTTTTTTTTTTTTTAACTCATTTGAATGTTGGCTTGCTTAGGCCTCTCTTCTCCTTGTATACTCTTTTCTCCAGGTGATCTCACACATAACTGTGGCTTCAGCTGACTACTCACTGAGGAATTCTATCTCAGCATTCGCAGCTCCAAAGCCTTGAAGCAGTACACCCAAATCACCCGCTGCCCCCTGGCATCTCTTCTCTGATGCTCTGTACATCTTAAGAGAGTAAAACCCAGCTCTGGCTCTGAGCATACCCTCTAGGATCAGACCATCCAGCCACTTGTGTACATCAAGACCTAGAATTCATCCTTGCCACCTGCTTCCCTCCCTCCCTCTCTCATCTAGTCCTTTCCAAGTTCTCTTCCCTTTACCTCCTTTTTTTTTTTATTTAAGATTTTATTAATTTATTTGAGAGAGAGTGTGTGTGAGAGAGAGAATGAGCATGAGAAGTGGAAGGTCAGAGGGAGAAGCAGACTCCCCGCCGAGCAGGGAGCCCGATGTGGGACTCGATCCCGGGACTCCAGGATCATGACCTGAGCCGAAGGCAGTCGCTTCACCAACTGAGCCGCCCAGGCGTTCCTCCCTTTACCTCCTAAAGGCCTCTCTGATCAGCCACTTCTCTCCATCCCCACAGCCATCACCACCAAACCCTGATCCTCCTTCACTATCCCCCCGCCGTCTCCCTATATCCTTGTGTTCTCCTTCTGATTTGTTTTCTGCACAACCATAGCCAGAGTGGTTTTTTTTTTTTTGAGAGAAAGAGAGAGTGTGGGGCTGGGGGAGAGGGGAAGGGCAGAGAGAGAGGGAGAGAGGGAATCTTACGCAGGTTCCAGGCCCAGCATGGAGCCCTGCGTGGGGCTCTGTCTCATGACCCTGAGATCACAGCCTGAGCTGAAATCAAGAGTCAGATGCTTAACTGAGTGAGCCACTCAGGTGTCCCTACCAGAGCCTTTTTTTTTTTTTTAAGATTCACAGTTGATCATATCTCCCTTTGGCTTAAAGCTCTTTGACGACTTTCTCTAATTTTTAGGATAAATACAAGAACTCTCTCCATGGCCCTCAGGATCCTGCATGATCTGGCTTTTTTCTGTCTCCTGCATTTTATTTTGCAACACACTTCTCCTGCCTATACTGTAGCTACAGTGTTCTACCCTTGCAGATCCTTCCACATGTCATGCCCTCACTCTCTTGGGGACTTCACCACATGTTTTCCTCTGTTTGAAATGTTCTTACCTTAGCCTCCATCCTTGAAATCCCAGCTCAGGTGTCTCTTCCTTGCTGAAGCACCCCCTAGCATCTTCAGGTCAAGAGATTTGTTTACTTCTATGAGCTACAGTTTCTGTATCTTTTTGTGGGTAGAATGTATCTTGTAATGTTATTGTTTGCTTAGGTGACTCTCCACCTGGATTTTAAGGTCTGAGGGCAGAGTTCTGTCTCATTCTCCAAACAACTTTTTTTTCCTTTTGAGCTTAAATAAAATGGTGCAAAAACCCTTCGTAAGGTCTAGAGAAATAAAAATTCACTGCTTGTAGAGGTCTTTTGTACTAAAACTCATAACTGCAAACATCAAAATTTGGAAGTGGAAGGGATAGCTCTTGTGCATGGCCTTTATTATTTTTTTTTAAGGTTTATTTATTTGAGAGAGACAGTGAGAGTGTGAGCTGTGCGATGGGGTAGAGGGGGAGGGGTAAAGGGAAAGAGAGAAACAGGCTCCCTGCTGAGCAGGGAGCTGGACATGGGCCTTGATCCCAGGACCCCGGTATTATGACCTGAACTGAAGACAGATACTTAACCCACTCAGCCACCCAGGCGCGCCTTTGGCCTTTATTTTTATTAATGATAAACTGAAGCCTCAAGGGTTGAAATTTCTCGTGTCGGGTTGTGCAGCTGGTAGGCGTCAGGTGAAGTTAGCCGTCTGAGTCCCGCCTAAAGGGGAAGGTTTGTGTACCTGGGCTGCTTGGAGGGCTCATTCTTTCTCCGAAGTTGCCATTTTTTCAAAGGCTAACTTTGTGCCAGGGATTGTATTAGGTTCTAATACTCTCTAAGTTTTAGAACTATGCGCTGACTTCAATCCTGACTTTAACCGGAGGGGAAATGAGAACCTCAGAGATCCCAACGTGCCCAAGGTCGTGCAGCTCGTGTGTTGATCACTGACCATTATGGCAATTTCTTTTTACTTGTTGTTTGTTGGGTGGGGTGAGAGGTTGAGACGAGCGGACTGAGTGGGTTTTCACCGGAACCTGGCAATCCCAAAGAGGCTTCCTAGTGGGAGGCTTGTATGGTGTCAGGGTCTCTCTGTAGAGTGGTGCCTGTCCGAAGCTCTGTGAGGCTGCAGATCAGAGAGGTTTACGGAGCTCCTACTGGGCCAAGTTCACTCCCGGAGCCTGCACTGGGCCAAGTTCAGGGAGGGGAAGAAGAACTAGAAGGCATGACTGCTTCTGAGGGAGACCAGATCAAAGGATCGGGCCTGTTCTGACCACTGTGTTGATTGGGGATGAGCCCACAGTCACCTCAATGAATGTAGAGCCTGGCAGCCTAGTCGACCCAAGGCCTATACCAGACTGTATTTTTCTTAAATGTTAATCTCTTGGCCTCAACAATCAGTCTGCTTAAGAAACCAGTTAGCCTGCACCCTTTCCTAATCTGATCCTTGTCAAACACCCAGCACGGCCTTCAGATCGCTCCACATTTGCACCGGGTCCCCCGCCTCACCCCTCAACAAGACCAGAACTGTGATTGCCAGAGCGGATTGCCAGCGTGCTGTCTCCACCGTCTGGCCTCTTGCAAAGAACAGATGATCCTTTTAAAGTCTTAATAGTAATAGATGATTTGTTTGGCCTTATTTTCTAACATTAGCTTTTAGACAGCCTGTATCAAGTCCACAGTTTCTGAATCTGAATCCAAGAGATGAAGAGCGGTTCACGACAAGAAGGAGCCGACAGCAGAATCACACGAAATCAAGCCTGGGAGAGTTAATGTGGTCGATTTCCCTAACACAGACGTCTTCTTTGTGCAGAGAGGCAGACTACATTGGTAGGAAAAACACGAAACATGGCATCAGAGAGACCTATGGCTAGGTACTAGCCAGATGAAACAGGGCAACGCTAACCTTTTAAACCTTGTTTTTTGTATCCACACAATGGGACAGTAAGTAACATCTCTCAAGGCCGCAGAAAGGTTTTGTGACATGTTAACTTCTTCTACAGTGTAAGGTACTGTCCTGGGTGGAGCCCAGTCCCCCCTCCTCCTGCAATATTTTTTTTTTTAAGATTTTATTTATTTATTTGACAGATCACAAGTAGCCAGAGAGGCAGACAGAGAGAGAGGGGGAAGCAGGCTCCCCATTGAGCAGAGAGCCGGATGCGGGGCTTGATCCCAGGACCCTGGGATCATGACCCGAGCCGAAGGCAGAGGCTTTAACCCACTGAGCCACCCAGGCGCCCCTTCTCCGGCTTTTGAGGACACTGACCAGCCAGGCGAGTTGTATACACCGTTACCCTTGAGGTATCCTCAGCTCTGTTGCCTCCCTGAAATCTCAGAGAGGGCAGCTGTGTGGATGGAGCAGAGGGTCCTTCCCAGAGCTGTGGTTTTACTTGTTCCTTCAGGCAAGCACCTGGTAGGAGGGAGAGCTCCCAGCAGATGTGCCGATGGCCAGTGGTGGTGGGGGGCACTAGACACTACTTTCCTGTCACCTCTTTGTGTTCATCTCAGGTACACAAACTTAAGTGATGCACACTCCTCAATAAATGGAGTGTTCCTCATTATTTTCCTATGACAGGCCCCTTATTTATTTACTATTTAAATTCAGTTAGCCAAGATATAGTACATCATTAGTTTTTGATACAATGTTCAATGGATCAATGAATTTAGTTGCATATAACACCCAGGGCTCATCACACCACCTGCCCTCCTTAACGCCCATCCCTTTTGAAATGTAATACCTTTACCCTCACTCTCACTCACCATTCTGGGGATGACATGCTGGGACCATGTTAAAAAGTGCATTTGCCGTGTGTATAAGTGGTATGGTGCTGTAATTATTCAATTCGACAACAAAAGTTTCTGTAGTGCCTCCTTTATGGTGGGCACTGTTCTAGGCCTTGGGAGGCATCCGTGCATAAAATGCAGAAAGTCACACTCACACTCTCATGATGAAGGTGGAAGCGGGGAGAGAGTACTTACCACTTTTCACTTACTGATCATTATCTCAGATAGAAACAGAGCAGAGTGAGGGGGACCCCCAGTACATGTGTGTTGGGGGAGACAGTAGTGGGATTTTGAGGGCTTGTCATTCCAGGCAGAAGGAACCGCCAGTGCAAGGGTCCTGTTGCAGGGTCACGGCCCTGTGTGTGTTAACAACAGCAGGGCTGCCGGTGAGGCTGGGCCAGGGTGAGCCCTGGGGACAGGGGTGGAAGATGATATCAGGGAGTTCCCGGGGTGTGGGAGGTGGGGAGGGAGATCATCTAGGGCCCTGTGGGACTCTGTAAGGACTTGTGTGCTCTCAGGGTTTTCAGTACTATAGAGGGTTCTCCCCACTCCTTTTCCACTCAGTATCGTTTTTTAAGATCCATCTGTGTTGCCATACGTGCGTCTAGTCAGTTGCTTATAACTGTTCCGAAGCACTCTGTAAATTCCACCTGCTCGCGCCTCGGGCCTGCTGCGCTGGGCATCCTCACGCGGGTCCCACCACGGACCGGTGTGATCGCTCCTGTGGGAGACACACATAGGCCTGAGCAGACTTGCTGGGTCACAGGGAGGCACACGCTGGCTGTGAGAGGTTCCAGATTGCTCTCCAGGTGGGCTGTACCCTCGTGTGCTCCTTCAGCAGCACACCAGGTCCCACAGCCCCACAGCTCTGCCAAACGAGATGTGATCCAGCTTTCCATTTTTTTGGCCAATCTAATACCAAGTCTAAAGTGACACCTGTTGTTTTAATTTGCATTTCTCTGATTACTAATGAGCATGAGCACCTCTTTATATCCTTGGTAGTTTTGAGGGGGTTTCTTCTCTTGTAAGTTGCCTGTTCATGTTCTTGGCCAATTTTTCTACTGGGGTTCTGTCTTGTTTTGTGTGTGTGTGTGTGTTTGTTTTTTGTTTTTTTGTTTTTGATTTGCAGGAGTTCTCTTAGATTCTGGATGTCATCCACTGTTGTTTTCAGGAGGTTAGATTTGAAGAAGCCTTTGGTAATCTAACCATCCTGTGCTATGGCTGAGGAACCTGGGACCCAACCAATGAAATGACTTTCTTAAACTCAAGCACATAGTGGGAAAGCTGAGACTAGAAGTCGGTACTTTGCACCCCATGTTGTGTGCAATGGAGGTTCCTTTCCAAGATAGCAATGATGGGAAGGGTGGGCAGGAAGTGCTGGGTGTTGCTGGTCCCCCCTCGCCGCTCCCCCCTCCCCCACCCCCCGCACATCTTCTGTACTTCTTTGCGGGCAATAGGGCCACTTACTGCGACTGCTGGGGGGGCCAGCTCTGGATGCCACAGGCCCTTGCTGTCTACACGGCCCCCAGTTTGACGACCATTTCCTCCTTTCCCTTCATACCATCACTACTTTATTTTAGGATGTTATCTCCTCATACTTGACCAGCGTTTCTCAAATTTTACTGTGTCCAAGATGCACTGAGGGGACAACACTGTAATGCAGATGGACCCCCTGCTGAGGATCGAGAAGCAGTGAGTGATCCTTAGGACTGATGCAGGTGGCCCGTGGACCTCCTGTTGGGCATACCCCGCACCAAACAGTTCGCTTAGCTCTCCGATCCAACCTCTGCCTCCATCCCAGGGTCACTGCCTTTGTCTTCCAGGCCACCAAACAGCGGCGATCATTCCAGAACACAGCTCTCTCTGTTGCACTTCCACGTTTCACCCTCACCACCCGTCTGACGTGCTCCTTCTTTTGAGAAATTCTAGGACTTTTCAAGAGCTAGACCAAACATGGTGTTCCTTAGAAAGCCCCCTCTGATTTTTCCGGGGATCAAGTTTAGGAGCACAGCATGAAGGAAGACTATGGCAGGGTGAGGCACAGCCCCCTCCCCGGCATGGTGCCCTTTGAAATCCTGGTGGACACCCCTCTGTATAAGGGGGTCAAAGCTACCTCTTGAAGGTAGCAACACCTGGCACGAGCCGGTCTTTTCTTTTGAATAGTCATTTTTGTCAAATATATAGGCGCATAGTTTATTTAAAGACTTGTAGAACTTGTAGTTCTACAGAATTTGTTAGGAAAACGGCAGTCTTCCATCTGCTTTCCCTGGGTTTTTCCCCCACCCCTGGAGGGAGACACTTGAAACTCTGTTGGCTGATTTTTTTTTTCTTTTGATATCACTAAAGAGTATGGTTATGTTGCTCCTACTTGATTTTTTCAGCTTTAGGCATTGTCTGTTGACTTCCCATTGCAGAGAATAAGGATTTAATTTTCTGGCCTTCCCCTGTGCCTTTCACGCAGGCCCTTCCCTACCCCCATGTTCTATTGCTTGCCCAGTTACAAAATCCAGTAAGCCAGGCAGTTCTCCCTGCCTCCTTGGACTCTGTACTCCAGCCACAATGTGCCGGGTTCTTTCCCGCTTCCAGGCTTTGCACACGCTGTTCTTGTTGCTTAGAATGTCTTCTTGTTACTCAGCCCTCTTTGCCACGTTGCCTGGCTGATCCCAACTCAACCTTCAAGCCGTAGTTTACGTGTCTTCCTCTGGAAGCTTTCAAGAGTCCCCACTACCTCCTGGGTGAGGGGCCCCTCCTTTGTGTCCCTTAGCACCCTGTGCCTACCCTTTGCTTCCCCTCCATCTTGAGTTTGCCCATTAACTTGTGTCTCTGCCAAACCAGACTGTGCCCTCCCTGAGCCCATTCTCTGTGGTGTGCTTGGGGCCAGTCAGGGGAGGTGCTCAGTTCAGTGTGTGTGTGTGTGTGTGTGTGTGTGTGTGTGTGTGTGTGAAGATCCAGGGGATCTTGGAGGACAAGTTATTGTGAAAAACTGTAATTTTGCCAAGACTTTCTTGGTATTTTAAATTCCTGAGAGACCGTGTGGTTTGGTTGTTGGGGGAAATGGTCTATGTTCTGGTCTTACTAGCTGTGTAATGTTGTGCACGTTACTTGACTTCTGACGTCTTAATTTCATTATCTAAAGGGGAGAAGAGTAATATTAGTACACGCCTCACAGGATTATTGTGGCAATGAAACGGGTTGATGTAGATGAGTCCTTAGGACAGTGCTTACCCAGTAAATGTTAGATATTGTTAAGAGTATCCTAAATGCAATTGTGGGATTAGATCCTGGAACAGAAAAATAGGAAAAAAACCAGTGACATCCAAATGAAGTCTGAAGTTAAATCATAGTACTCCAGTTTTGGAATTTCTTAGTTTTGGCAGATGAACCACTGGAATGGGACATAGCTTTAGGAGACACTGGGTGAGTGGTATGTGGAAACCCTCCATGCCATCTTTGTAACTTTTCTATAAGCTAAATTTCTCCCAGGATGTAGTATCATTATGATACTCATTTTATTCTTGTAAAATCCCTGTACGATGTAGGCATTGTAATGATTGCCATTTACAGCTAAAGGAACTAAGGGACAGAAAAGTGAAACAGCTTGCCTGTGGCCACCCCTCACAGTCCACATAATGGGGTAGGAATGATGGGTGGGTTGGGGTTTCAGGAGAAGGCGATTATGAGCCCCTGCTTTGTGTAAGTATCCCTCTACGTGCTGTGTCAACAAAGAATGACCAGGCGGTCTCTGTTCTCAAGCTCATGACAAGCAGGAAGCCCACATTCACGCAGAGATAAGGACAGAATCGGGAACAGGAACCTAGCCCTGGATTCAGGGGCTCATGCTCTTAACCATAACATTGAACACATCTGGGGAATCATGTGGGATTCACCTGGGGTTTTGGGACAGGATGGGAGTCTTGAGTGGGTCTTTGGGTTGAGCCGCCCCATCTCCTGCTCCCTCTCCCTTCCTCCAACCGGTCCGGGGAGGTGGATCACACTGGTACCCGCTCAGCTCTTCTGTTCAGCACTTCACAGGAGCTTCAAGAGAGACAGCAGCTCCTAGAGCAGGGGGCAGGGGCGTTGGGGTCAGGCAGCCCGGGCTTCAGCAACTGTTCATCTTCCTATCAGCTGTTTGGTCCTGAGCTGGTGACAGCCTCTCTGAGCTTCAGGAAAATGAGGGTAACACTGACCACCTAACCCGTAGTTGTGAGGGTCAAGCCAGTGAGAAAATGCGTACAGAGCTGAGTACGATGCTGGGTGCTTGGTGAGGCCTCAGGAAGCCGTGGCCGCCACTGCGTGCCTCTCTCTGTTTCATCCAAGGCATACATGATGAAGCCTTGGCCATGTCACTAGACATTTCCTGGGGAGGCAGCTTCATGGAAAGGAAAGAACATGGACTTTGGGGGGCTGTGCTATGGACCAGTCCCTCATTTAACCTTTCCAGGCCTCAATTTTTCACTGTAAGCTAATGTCAGTATCATAGGATCTAGTGACACTCTTGAGATGGGATGTGAGATTGGCCCACGGCCATGTTTGGACATGTTCTCTTCATGTCACTTCTTGACATTGAGTCTTGTAGTTTTCTCCATTTTGTTCATATTAATCATGACTCATCCCAAACTGTTTGCTCTGAGGACAGGTCCTCTCAGTCGTAGGTTTCTCTCTCCCTCCCACCAGCACAATGACAGGCATAGTAGATCCTCATTAAAAAGGAGTTGACCAGCTTTTGGGGTGGGCTTCCTCAGCATCTAGCTGCATGTACCAGCTTTCTAGACTTTTCTAGATTTTGATCTACACCATCCCATTGAGCTCAGGAAAGTGCCTGGGGGGTGTCTGCAGGAGAGGACCAGCTTGTGAAATGGCCACCAAACATTTTATTTGTTTTACTAAATAGGTCTAGAGGGTGGCAAGGGAGTGGGAGGGCGAGTGAGAAGGCGGGGAGCCCCGGAGAAAGACATAATCAGATGGCAGTCTCTGGCAACTAAATCAATGGAGGGAACCCGTCCTGGCCTGAGTCCACCCTGCTTTGGAAGACACGCCCGCTGCCGTCCACCCGCTGCCCGTGCTCCTCTTCGACCTCGTCCTCGCTGGCCTTGCGCCGGGCATTCTGGTAGAGCACTGCGCACATGCCCGTGAGCCAGGCGGCCACGGTGCCCGCGGAGAAGATGCAGAAGCCGATGAGCAGCAGGAAGATGTAGTCCTGGTGGTCCAGGTGCGTGATGCACATGTAGCGGAGCGGGTTCCCCACCTGCGTGACCGGCCACCCCGCCAGTTCTGCGGGCTCCACGCACGTGGCGTTCTGACCATCTGCGAAGAAAACACAGCGGGCAGAGTGGGAAAGAGCAGAACCGCCAGGGTCCCAGGTCCAGAGGGGACCCGGAGAGGCCATGCGGACCCCTGCTACTGAGAGTGTGGTCTGCGGGCCAGCGGCGCAGGTGGCAGCCGGACTGACTTAGATAAGCAGGCTCTCAGGCACCCCCCCAACCCTCCCCAATCAGAAAATGCATGTCAACAAGGTGACGGGTGGGCACCGTCAGTCTGTTTGAGACGCACCGCACCCCACTGCTCCTTGCCCCTCCCACTCGCCCCCCTTCTGATTTTGCTGCATTCAGCTTGCCTCAGGAAAAGGGGCTTGGCTTCTTCTTCCTTTTTTTTTTTTTTTTTTTTAAGATTTTTTTTTTTTTTTGAGGGGGGGGGGGGGGAGGGCCCGAGGGAGAGGGAAAGAGAATCTCCAGCAGCCTCCCTGGCTGAGCACAGAGCCCAGCGCAAGGCTTGATCTCTGGGCCCATAAGAGCATGATGTGAGCCGAGATCAAGAGTCAGAGGCTTAGCGGACCGAGCCACTCAGGCGCCCCTGCGCTTGGCTCCTTAAGGATCCTCAAGGAACGAGACACCACAACGGGGACTGGGAAGGTGGAAACAAGCCAGATCTCCACGGAGTGTTGACCCTCCACAGACGCCCCCACCGATATCCACCATCTCCCTCTCCCCTCCCTCTTCTTGGCTCCCGCTTCTCCCCTCCACCTTGTCCCCTTCCCTTCACTCTGGCCTCTGTCCCGCCAGGGACCACGAAGGCGTCACACCCGGCTCAACACTTGGGAGGGACAGGATTCCCTGGAAATGCCTCCTATGTGTTCTCCGCTCATGGAGTCGGTGTGGGGAGCTCAGGGAAAGGATAACCAGTGCGAGAGGCAGTTCCGCTTCTCAGCGGGGAGGTTGGCATCACTGGCTCATCACAGGATCTACATGAGTCTTCAGTCCTTTTTAACGGCTGACTCAGCTGCCTGGCTGCTTCTCCGAGCCCCTCCCTGTGTCAAGCGCCTGGACTTGAGTGTGCACCAGAAAGCAGAGTGGGCCCTGGAGCCAGACAGACCCGGGTTGAAATCCAGACTGACACTTACTCATTCCGTAAACTTTCGCAGGGTATCCATTGCCCTCTCTGAATCCCCTTCCTCACCGTTACATGTGCAAGAATGCTACCTGCTCCCAGGGTTACTGACAGGATTTAATTGCCACAGGCTCGCACACAGAACTCGGAGCCTGCCCTCAGCCCTGCGTGTTCCTAGCTCCATGTGTTCCGCCATGCTGAGGCAGAGGTGCTTGTGTGTGTGTGTGTGTGTGGTACCAGGGGGATGTATCCATCAGGCATTCCATAAATGAGCTCCGACGCCGGGTGGAGACCAGGGCTGGAGATAATCATGCTCAAAATTATAATGGCACCTAATAATTTCCAGACTCTGACGACATGCTAAGACACACATGTCTCGTTTGGTTCTTATAACAACTTTGACGCACAGAATACTATTCTTGTTTTACACATAAGGAAACAGACTCACAGAGGCTTCTAGATAACCTGAAGGATCTAGGCAGGGGACAAGACACAGAAAACGCAGACAGAGCTATCTAAGCTCATTTGCAGAAGTGGGAGACACAGACAAGCTAGTGTGGAGAGGCGCGTCCCTTAAAATTTAGGGTAGAAGCTCCAGGTTATGTGAATGCATTCCTGTCTTTGGTGACCAATGAAGTTAGGGAAATTGGGTTTGCCCTGGACCCAGCAACAGGGGAATCAGAGAAAGGAGTATAGAAGTGAGCTGGGTGAGGAGGAGGCCCTTGGGGCTGGGAAGCGGTCGAAGTCCCCTGCAAGCTGGACAGCATTCCCTGCGCCTCGCCCCTGTGCCAGGGCATCTGCGGGGAATTGTTTACTTTCAGGAAGATGGCCCAAAGGCTATGACACCTTTGAGGACTGGCTCTTGGTGGAGGCTGTAGAGCCAGAACAGAAAGGCCGTGTGGGGCGGTCACCTCCACGGTCACCTCCACGGTGTGCGAAGACTAGAAGGAAGGAGAGGAAGAGGTCCTCTTGGACGACCCTGCCCCAGGGGGAGAGCTCTCGGGAGAGGAAGAGCGGGTGGGGCCAGGGGCTCGTTACACTTGCTGTTTAGGGCAGGAACCCAGTCACACCCGGAGTCCTCTCTCCACTCAGCCTGGCTGGAGGGCGTCTGGGGCTTAGGTCACCTCCCCACACTGCCAGAGACCCAAAACCAGACTCTACAAAGAAAGATGTATTGGGGAAAGGAAAACGTGGGGTTCTGCAGGTCGGGGGTTTATCTCCTTCTATTTTAAGAAGATTCAGCTTTCACACGGGGGCTTGAGCTGCAGACTAAACATGAAACACCTCGTCCCTTTTGGGAGCATTACCTTGAAAGGGGCAATTAGCTGTGACTTGAAGGCTTTGTTAGGCTCTTAAGCACGGAATGTGGGTGGCTCTGCTGGGAGGGAGGCCTGGGAGGTTCTACTGCTGCATTCTCTCCCCGTCCCCGTTCCCCACTCACTGCCAAGGTGGGAGCCCTCCTACCTCCTGGCAGGTCTCCCTAACTCCACTTTCTCCATTGCCCAGCTCTGGACCATTTCACACACCCCTGCCAGAATCCCCTTCCTCAAGCACAGCTCTTCCCAGGCAAACCGGCTCAAAGCCATCCTTTGACTCCCCTGTAAGCCTGCAAGTAACACTAGACCCCCTGGCTCGGCTCCCAGAGCCCTCTCCGTCTGCCCCCCCCTTCTACCTCGCCATCGCCCTCCCCACTTCCTAGCACTGCAGTGGCCCACCCTTTGCTTCAGTTGAATTAAACTGTTAATTCCTTGATGGCGTTTTGCCCTTACCCGGAGCTAGCTGTGCGACACTTCTCTTTCTCTATCAAATACTTCTTCCTCCAGTTTTCGTCCCATCAAGTCCTTCCTATCCTTCAAGGTCTGGTGTGAATGTATGAGCTCCCAGGGGCGTTTCCACAGCCCCCTCATCCTCGTAGCTCAGACTGCATGGGGTCCTTCCCACTCCTGGACCCTCCATAGCATTTTTACTGTGCCTGTGACACTTTTCCCTTGCTTGGGGGCTGCCGGCCAGAGAAGGAATGTATCTTTTCTCCCCGACCAGACAGACAAAACTCTTGAAGACAGAATCCATGACTGATCATTCTTGTTCTTGTTAATAAGAGGTATCATTTATTGAAAGAAATACTTAATTTGGGGGATTTTCTAGTAATATATATATTTTTAAAGATTTTTTTTTTTTAAATTTTGACAGAGAGAGTGAGCACAAGCAGGGGGAGCAGCAGACAGAGGGAGGAGCCCAACGTGGGGCTCAATCCCAGGACCCTGGGATCATGACCTGAGCCCAGGGCAGATGTTTAACCGACTGAGCTACCCAGGTGCCTCTCTAGTAATGTTTTTATTGTTGAATTCTACTTTAATTCTACTGGTCAGAGACATACTCTCTATCACTTCAGGCCTTTGAAATTTATTGAGAATTTGCTTTCTGGCTGAGCATAAAGTCAGTTTTAATAAATTTTGTGTGCGTCCACAGAAGATGTGTATTCTGTCTCTGCTGAGTGTGTCATTCTATGGATGCCAGTTAGGTTGTGATTCTATACAGGTCTTCTGTATCTTTGTTGACTTTTTTTTTTTTAAGATTTTATTTATTTTATTTGTCAGAGAGAGTGAGCACAGGCAGGCAGAGTGGCAGGCAGAAGCAGAGGGAGAAGCAGGCTCCCAGCCGAGCAAGGAGCCCGATGTGGGACTCGATCCTAGGACGCTGAGATCATGACCTGAGCTGAAGGCAGCTGCTTAACCAACTGAGCCACTCAGGTGTCCCTGTTTTTTTGTTTTTTTTTTTTAAGATTTTATTTATTTGACAGACAGAGATCACAAGTATGCAGAGAGGCAGGCAGAGAGAGAGAAGGGGAAGCAGGCACCCTGCCGAGCAGAGAGCCCAATGCGGGGCTCGATCCTAGGACCCTGGGATCATGACCTGAGCTGAAGGCAGAGGCTTTAACCCACTGAGCCACCCAGGAACCCCTTGACTTTGTTATTTATAGCTTTACTGGCTTTTTTTTAATCTATGAAAACTATTGTCTCTTGGTTACTATCAGTCTATTAATTGTCTATTAGCTACCGTGAGAAGGAAATTCAACTCACCAAGTTTTGATTGTGCATTTACTACTTCTTTGTAGAGCTCTGTCATGTTTACTTCACATATATTGAAGATATGTTATTAGATGTGTAGAAAGTTCTAACCATTTCCTCTTCTTGGTAGAGTTACCCTCTTCCCACTGAGCAACATCTCTTGTTATTTCTAGTAATGCCTCTTGCTTTAAAGTCTCCTGTCTTTGACATGAGTATGGCTCCATCGAATTTCTTTTGGTTAGTGTTTGCCTTATCTTTTACCATCCTTTTATTTCCTTTTTTTTAAAAATATTTTATTTATTTATTTGACAGACAGAGATCACAAGTAGGCAGAGAGGAAGGAAGGAGGCTCCCCTCTGAGCAGAGAGCCCGATGTGGGGCTCGATCCCAGGACCCTGAGATCATGACCTGAGCTGAAGGCAGAGGCTTTAACCCACTGAGCCACCCTGGCGCCCCTCCATCCTTTTACTTCTAACCTTTCTATGTTCCTATATTTAAGACATAATTTTGTAAGCGGCATGTAGCTGGGTTTTGTTTTCCATCCAGTCTAGCAAACTTTGTAATTATTTCATTAACATTTAACGTTAGACTGATATATTTGTTTTCCATTGGTCCCACTTAGTTTTATGTCTGTTTCTCTCTACTTTGTTGCTTTTCATTTTATTATTTCATTTCCTTTCATTAGTTTGATAGCCACACATTGTTTTCCTATTCTGGTCTGCTGTCTTTAGAGATCATAGGCCCATCTACTGATCCTGGAGTGCCTGATGTGTGCTGGGCATCATAGAAGTGCTTTACAAAATTAAACTCTACTCTTGACCACCCCGCCAAGCAGTTTTAATTATTCCCATGCTATAGAATGAACAAATTGTTTATCAGTTATTCCCTCTATGGCTTTCTTGATTTCCTTTCCTCTGACAAAAGGCTACAAAATACAGTAGTACATGCTATGCACTGCACAACTCCAGGGTCTTCATATTAGAAACAGGTGACTAGCCCCCATGTCCTCCCTCTCTCAGCCCCATTCCATGGACCCAGGGCATTTGTCCCAGTTAATGCTCCAGGTACAATTACAGATGTCATTAATGTTTAAATTCTTCCTACAAATAGTTCCTAAGGAAACAAAACCCCCCACCCCTCACGTTGTTTATTTCTACACATAACATATTACTCCCAGATAGAAGACCTATTTGTCAGAATCACGTGTCTGCAGGAGCAAAAGTTTCTGGGGCTTAGAAGCCTCCCTTTCAGAAACCTGGTGTGAGCCCAGTGGTTCTAAGACAAACTGCTCCTTTCTTGGCCTGCAGAGACCACAGTTCTGGTTTGCTGCAGGCTCCCAAGGAGCCAAGTGCAGGTTGTGAGCCCCCCTACCCCATGCTGGTGCATTTGCTCAGGAACCATCTGGACTGTGTGGAGGGTTGAACCTCCACGTGGTGACAATGTACACTAAGGATGGAATTTGGAGGCTCCCTTCTCTACTAAACTGTACCTACTACTGAGAGTGCAGCTCTGGTTTCTATCAGCCTGTCTGCCTCTGCCCACTAGACTATAAACTCCACGAAGACCTGGATTTTTGTCTGTGTGGTTCACTGTTGTACTCTCAACACTTAGAGCATTGCTTCACCCATACTAGAGCTCAAAGCATGGTTGTTGAATGAATGAAATATTTTGTTATTAATACCCATTGGGGTCAATGTCATTGACAAAATGTCCAGCTAGAAGAACACTAGACAAGTACTAATCCTTCTTCCCTTGTAAGAGTTTGGGGAAGATTCAGTGAACCAAGGAGTGTGAATTCCCAGAGGGGTCAGAAAGAGATGGTCTCAAGGGCCAAATGGAGGGGTAAGTCTTGAGCTGGGAAGGGGCACTCTTCAGTCCTCTGGGACTGCAGAGAAGGAAGCGGGGGTAAATGCAGCTAGGGACAAGGGAGGATGCAGGTGCTGTGGGCGTGGCATCAAAAGGTACTTAGCACTACTCCCCAATTAATGTTAGAAAACTGTATGAGCACAGAGGCCCTCTTTGTTCACTTTTGTATCCCGAGTGCCTACCACACAATAGATGCTCAATAAATGTCTGTTGAATGCATATGGGAGAGAATGGGTGGGCTCTTGGTCTGACCTCATACAACAGTTCTTAAATACTTGTGTCTTTGGCCTTGCTGTTTAGGACCAGTTCCCAACTGGAATTTGAAGGGACCACTGTTATATCTTGCTACACTGGTGGCCCAGAGGAAATGACTCTCTAGAGGGGAACCTAGAGTGGACCACATACCCGACAACGCCAAAGCCAGTAGGGCCCTGTTCTCAGACCCTCATGCGTGGTTTTCTACCCTTCCTACTGAGCGCCTTTTTTCTCATCACCTGTCTGTCTCCCCTTGATGGCATAAGCCCAGGTTCCACGAGCCAAATCCAACGCACCTCCTACTTTTGTAAATAAATTTTTCTTGGAAAACACCATACCCACTTATTTACATACTATGTCTGCTTTCAGGTCACAGATGGCCAAATGGAAGAGTAGCAACAGGGGTCCACAAAAGCCTAAAATATTTGTTGTCTGGCTTTTTATAGAAAGCAGGACTGACTCCTGGTTTAAACCATCCCTGGCATCTTGAAAACATAAAGATTTGGACGATTTGGGCTTAGGCACTACAGTTCTTCTCTAATACAATTTTTCCCCTCTTGGATAAAGAGTCCATATTTTGGTAAAGGTTACAAGTGATTCGTAGACAGTTGGAACATTACAGGAAAGACCTTCAAACCAGCAAGTTCAACCCGATTCTTCTTGTGCTGTAGAGGTGCTTAGGCTTCAGGTCTTTTGTATAAAGGGTTGTATATGGGCATGATCTACAGGTACAGAGACCCCTTTTCCTCCTAATGCCTTCTCGTGCACTTGTCAGTACCCAGAATAATGCCAACAGGAGATAGAACCTTTCGTCCCACCAACAAAATAAGGCTTAAAGCGTGTAGTCTTCTGACAAAGGAGCTAACAGCTTAAGCCCTACCGGGAGGCAACTCTTACTACCACGTTTCTTGAGTGAGGTTTTGATGTGGGGTGGGGAGCCAGCCTACTGGCCAGGCTGGAAGATGGTACCGCTTGGTTCTCCGAAGCTAAAGGCAAATTCTTGTTTTGTTTTTTTTTTTCCAGTTTTGTCTAGAGCTGAGCCTGCTTAATATAACTGCCCATCTGCTCAGAAAAACCCAAGTAGTGGACAGTTGTCCTCATGGATAAGAGGCAATTGGGAAAAGCTCAGTAGTGGAAGCACCGATCACCAGTCACCCATGCAGAAAGCTCTCCTTCCTTCCCTTCTCACATCACGAGCCATATCTCAAAGCCATTCCTGTTAGTCTTACTTTCCAAACATACCCTGTTTCTTTTGTCTTATTGTCATCTGGACCCTTACCTCCCTCCCTCGCCTGAACTGTGACAACCCTTCTCACCCGCATAGGGAGCCCTCTGCAGGTCAAGGTCATGCCACCTCCCTGCTCAAAACTCTTTCATGATTTCCTGTCACACTTAGAACAAAATCAGAAGCCTCTCCTTGGCCTAGAGGTCCTACCTGATCTGGCCTCTCACTAATTTTCTGTCTCCTTCCTTCATCTGTCTCCACCATACTCCCCTTCTAATACATCTAATACCCTCCTTCCACCCCAGGGCCTTTGCATTTGCTCTTCCCTCTGTCTAGAAAGTCCCCCTCCTCCGTCTTATTTCCATAGCTTGTCCCCTCACTCTACTCAGTGCTCTGCTCGAATGTCAGCTCCTTAGTACCACCCAACAGAAAAGATCTGCCTGTCTTCCATCCCAGACACACTCTCTCCCTTCCCTTCCCGTATTTTCCTCCATAGCCCTTATCATCGCTTGACATCATGTCATATACTTATTTGCTAATTTATTCCTCTGTGCTAGAGCACAAGTTCTGTCACAGAATGTCTGTTTCTGTTCTTAGCTGTGTGCCCAGTGCCTGGCCCAGGCCTTGGCATTACATCTTGTTTTTTTACTCAGTGCTGTCATTTTGAAGGTTTTAAAACACGATTCCCCACCCTTAAAGCTCCAGGCATCCCGCTACCACCCAAGCTGGACTCCCTGTCCAGTGCTCCTCAGCAGAAGGCAGGCAGCATCAGAACACCACTTACCCTGTTTCTGTCCCCCACATGGCTCTCCCTCTTCTCTGCACCCCATGGGATGTCCACAGTCACCACCTTGAATTGTCCTAGCAATGGCAGCAGCCAACATTAGCTGAACACTGACTATGTGTACTTCTAAAATCTTCATGTGGGTTATTTCATTTAATTAGCACAAGAACCCAAGAAGTAGGTACTAACTTATCACCATTTTGTAGACGAGGAGCATGGTTCCTGTGCAGACTGTGGCCCAGCTTGTAAGTGACTGAGGCAAGATAAAAAACCAGGTACTTTGAATCCAAAGTCTATCTTATAGTCTTGCCTGTTCAACCAGGAGTATGATCATCTCAAGACCAAAGGGATATTTTAGGATCGCCTAGAAAACAGCATGGGCAGCCCTGGGTATTATAGAAGACCAATGAATCACTGACCTCTGCCTCTGAAACCAATAATACATTCTATATTAATTGAATTTAAATTTAAAAAAGGAAAAAAAAAAGAGAATGAATTAACACCAAAAAAAGAAAAAGAGAGAAAACAACATGAGGAAACTCTTTACTTTTCTAGATATAAAGTTGTTTTGTCTTTTATCTCACTGAAAGAAAGAGTGGGACTCTCAGGTGGGCTGCTGGATTCCATTTGGCCCACATGCTCACACTCAGGCTCATGCATGCTTACCCTCGCTTCCTTCTCCACAAGGAGACGAAGATGAGTCCCCCAGACAAAGGGGCTTTCCCAGTTTAAGGCTGACCTTCCATTTGGTTCTAGAGTGCAACCACTCCTGCCTCCACATGAGTCATTCCCCCTGTCCCGAGTCTCTGCCCTGCATTGACTCCTCAGCAGCAGATAAACACATGCACGGACCTCTTCGCTCCAAGAAAAGAAATACCCCTTTATACCATTCCCCCCCCCCAATCTATCACCCTATCTCCTCAGTCCACAGCCAAACTTCCTAGAAGAGTGTGCATGTTTTTTTTTTCAAGTAAGCTCTACACAACCCCAAGATCAAGAGTCACATGTTATACCAACTGAACCCCTTTTCTTCCTTGCTGTTCATTCTGTAACCCACTGTCCACTCCCACTGTGGCACTGGAACTCTCCAAGACATCAGGGACCCTTTGGTAGCTAAATGTGATGGACACTTTTCAATCCTTACTTGACCACTTCTACTCTTTGAAATTCTTCCTCTCTTGGCTTCTGTGAGGCCACCCTTCACTGATTTTATTTCTTTTTCCCTGGCTGCTCCTGTCCAGGGCACCTCAGGGGTGGCTCTTCTTGGCCCTTCCATATGTTAGCATTCCCCAAACCTTTTGTCCTTGACCTATTACTCCCCACTCCCACCCCCTGCCCATTCTAAACTCTTTTGCTGGCCTATCTCATCCTTCGTTTGATTTCAGTGATCACCAGTGAGCTGATGATTCTCAAATATATATTCTATTCTTTATTCTGGATTTCCATTTCCAGAACATCCATTTCACGGGGCCCTCCCACTCAACATGCTCAAGATGGGTCATCATTCTCCCTTAAGCTCCTTGCTGCCCCTCCTCCAAGAGTGTCCATCCCAGGGAACCCTCCAGAGCTATTCAAGTGAAATCTTCCCTGTTATTTTCCACATCTCATTTATTCATTGATTTCTCAATAAATATTTATTGAACCTTTTTTCTGTGTCAGGCCTTGAGCTAGTGTCTGAAGATTCAGACATGTTCTTTGCTCTCATAGAACTTATTGTCTATCAGAGAAGATAAATGTTAAATATTCAAATCTATTAATTACTTAGAATTGTACCAGAAGTCATGAAGGGAGTACTGGGAACTTGGGAGAATCTAGTTCAGTCCAGAGTCCTATTGCTTCTACCTTCTTCTCTTCTTCTTCTTCTTTTTTTTTTTT
>ML097176.1:18513-40056 GCA_003697995.1 Taxidea taxus jeffersonii | reverse complement strand
GCTCCCCGGTGCCTTCCCTCTGGGCTAGTTGGTCCGTTGTGTGTACTTCCATGTCTCCGTGCTGACCTCCCTGTGTGCAGACTGCCCCCCACATCTGCAGTGTGTCGGCTGGTCTGTCTGCTCCTCACTGTGTTCTGAGCTCTCGGGAGCTAGGAAGATGTTTTGCTCACTTTAGAGTTTGCAGAGCCTAGCAAGCAGGTGGGCCTCCAGACTCGTACGTTAAACCGGTTAGGAACTACCTGTCCAGGTGGGTGGTCGAATTTAAAACACGTAGGGGGAGGCTCTTGAAGGGGGTTGCCTGTGCCAAGTAGGCCCTCAGGGGCTGGTGGGTGAAGGGGTGAGTGACGAGTGTGTTTCCGGAGACGGGCGATGGGGGACTTAACTGAACACGGATCCCCGGCCTGAATCCTCTCCACCTCCCCTCATCGCAGGTGTCCGACAACAAAGCGTCCCTGCCGCCCAAGCCAGGGAGCATGGCTACAGGTGGCGGTGGTGGGCCAGCCCCTCTGTCCTCGGCGACATCCGCCCCCCTGTCATCCTCTTTGGGAACAGCCGGACACAGAGCCAACTCCCCGTCTCTGTTTGGCTCGGAAGGAAAACCAAAGATGGAGCCTGCAGCCAGCAGCCAAGCGGCCGTGGAGGAGCTAAGGACGCAGGTCCGCGAGCTGAGGAGCATCATCGAGGCCATGAAGGACCAGCAGAAGTGAGTGTCTGGGGCCCCTTCTTCGTTCACCTGCCAAGCGGCTGCCCCCTGGGCCCGGGCCTCATTCTGCGAGCCTGGGTCTCCCACCTGCCCGAGTGGGCGGCCCGCTCCCCCAGGGTGGTGGCAGCAGGGGCAGCAGGGGCGAGGTGGGTTTGAACCTGAGAGGCTTCGTGTCACTCAGCTCCTTGTGTGACCGGATCTGCAGCACGCAGGGAAGGCACCGGCTGGCTGCGGGGTGGACAGCAGTCACTTACCAGGACTAATGCACCCAGCAGGCTGCTAAAAAGAACGATCTTTAAATCCCCATAAGATACAGTATGTGCTGCTACCACTTCCTGCTTAGCCCAACAGCTAGCGTTTCCTCCAGCACCAGCAAAATTGCCATTTCTTCAGCTCGCTATCTGACGAGGTGATTGGCTTGCATTTAGCAGCTGGAATGGGTGACAGAGACTCAGGGATTCTTTAAACCCAAGACTTTACTCTCAGCAAGATGTTCTCCCCTTGAGACTCGGGGCTCTCTCCACGCGCGTCTACACACGCTCTCCGCATCGCTGGTCCTCGGGGAGCACTCGGATGACGAGAAAGACCTGTAGGCGAAAATAAATAGCGCACATAACTGTTACCCAGGATACCGCATGCAGTGACAAAAACAGTAAAAGGGTTAGAGTCGGGCAGTTCTTATCTGAGTAAACTGAGGCTCAGAGTTTAGAGATCAGTTAGCTCTTTCTTAGAGGAGTTAGACGGGGAGGCATCTATGCAGGCGTTTCCTGAACAGAATTTTGAAAAACGATCTAGGGTTGCAAAGAGCAGAGCCGTGCTATGAATGGAACGGGCCAGGTAGGGGCTCAGGCACACAGAGCAGCCCCGGCTCCTGGCCTCCTGGGGGGGGGGGGGGTCCGTGGGCAGTGGTGGGTGATGGGCACCTGCCGCCCTGCACGGAGCTAGAGGCCCTGATGTGTCTTGTGGCCAGATACTTTGGGGAGTATTGGGTTAAACATAATTGATTTCTTATCCAAAAGGACAGCTCTGAGCCTTCGCTGTACACCAGAAAGGTGGAGAGGATAATGTATGCTATTTTCCTGGAGCATTCCTTTTTCTCTGGAGCACCCTAGGACAAGGGTTATAAGGAACTCACTTGGAGCACTGTGGCTCTGTTTGGGTTCTGCTCCACTCCAGCTGGGAGGGGCTGAATGAAATTGGGGCCCCCTGGCCTTACCCCCGACCTGGAAGGTGCCCATCGAATAACTATGCAGAATCAGCCGGATGGAGCTAGAAAGGCTCTCTCACGGTCAGCCAGGCCGCCTCTCACTCCTGAAAGTCCCTAGCTCTTCTCTGAATCTGCGGGTTACAAGTTTGGGGAACCACGGGCCCCAGCCGTGTCCAGGTGGCAGGTGTCTCCTGCCTAGACAGTGACCCCATAGCCCCAGGACATCCCAGAGCACTGATTCTCAGCCTTCTGAAGAAGACCATCTTTGGGGTCAGACCGGCCCAGATCCAGGGCTTTAGCCCTTTCGGTCCTCTGAGAGGGACCGGCCACATCAGAAATGGCCTGTGTCTGCCTCAGAATGAAGACACGCCATTGCTTTGGGGCCGTTCTGCCCCGAGCTCCTCCCCCACTGGGAAGCCAGGGCATATTTGCCCATGACCCTCCCTCCCCAGCCCATGTCTTCTTGAATCAACATGTCAGAGAATCCCCTGCCCCATGCCTGCCTCTCACAGTCGTCCTGCCTGGGCCACTGGGTCCCTAAAACCTCCGGCCCTAGCTCCCTAGCTCTAAGTGTCCCTTCTCTCTCAGCCTTCAGCACAAGTCCCTACTGACTCCCCTCCTCCCCACATGTGCTGCTCCTCACCTCCCTGCTCCCGCCTTGGCTCTTCTCCAGCAATCCCCCCATCTTCCTTCCTCCAATCCCCCCATCTTCCTTCCTCCTCCCGGGCTCAGGCCCTCTTTCACCAGTTCAAGACTTCGTGACATTCTTTGCATTGGCTTCCCAGCTAACTCCTCCGACCTGCCATAATCTTCCTGGAATCATGCCATCTGCTTTGGATCTCAGCTACCTCTCTCCCGAGCTCTAAGGAGTGCCCGCTGACACAGAGGTGCATGGCGTGGGCTTGAGTAAATACGGTAACAAGTCACCACCCGTCAGTGTCTGAGAACCCAGTGCATTGGCAGCAGGGCCAGGACGCTGAGCCATATACGGGGACCGTCATGGGGCTCCTCTGAAGGGAGCAAATGCAATATAACTTATACCTTAGTTAGTATACTCTATCTGCAGTCCTTGTTTTTTTGATTTTCCAATCCAGTTTGTAAAAATATGCACGTAAAATGGAGCATCTGCTACCCTAAAATGCCATAGCGTTCTCTGGCCAGAGTGGCGATGGTTGCAGTGTCCTAAGTAGGGTGCTGAGTCTGCAAGATGATTGACTTTGTCCCGCTTCATTATTTAATGTTGTAAAGGGCATTAGACTGTGTACCCTGACTCATGTCTGCTTTCTCTGTGATGTCATTACCATGTAGTTAGTTGAGCTATTTTCACTCTGAGATTTCAGGTATTACTCTTTGTAAGATTTTGTGAAAATCCATGAAAACATACCAGTAACCTTTTATTAATTGAAAGCTCTGTGAAAGTAAGACATACCTGGGGTGACAAAAATGTCTGCAGTGAAAATTATTATGTAAATACATCTAAAGACCAGCGATTCTATACCAAAGGGCCAGCGAGAGGGAGGGTGACAGAAGTAGAGCCTGGATCCTGGAGTCTAGCCATTGGACAAAGCAGGCCACCACTCTGGCTTCACTTTCCCCATCTTCTCCTTTTAGGAGAAGCTTAGACTAATGGGTCTCAAAGATCATTCCAGACCTCCTGTTTGATGGCCACATATTTGAGGAGCCCAGAAATAATAGAGAGCCTTTCTGTCTGCAGTAAAGGCCAAGCAATAACAGTGCAAGGAAAGAACACAATGTTGTGTCCGTGTGTTCACTGTAAAATGCTCAGATGGATTTGGTGGTGGTGAGAGACTGCTTAGCTCTTATTTCCGGGCTTGTGTTTAATTTCATGGCCATTTGCTTTTCAGACGAGAGATTAAACAGTTACTGTCAGAGCTGGATGAAGAGAAGAAAATCCGTCTTCGGTTGCAGGTGGGTACCTCAGGGGGGTGGTGGCCGCCTCAGGGCTTCATTTTGAAAGTAGATGACTGTCCCTTCTCTGTAGATTCCGATGCACTTCCTGTGGACATTTTCTTAGAACTGTGTAGGCTCACTTTGCATCCTTGCCTGCGATCCAGGAAGTCTTGGGGGAAGGGAGGCATGAATCCATGTGCCCCCAGTGGGGTTTTGCATTTTCAATTTATCTGAAACGTCTCCTCTGTGGAAAGTTCCCTCCAATTTCCAAAGGTCACATTACAGTAACTGCCAGAGGGCATGGTGCTGGCGGGGGCTGGGTGGGGGGGGCCTGTTGCCAGCTGGCTTCTCTCATTGGAACTCCAAGTACCACAGCTGTCCACATTCGGCACTCGCTTTTCTTCCCTTTACTTCTCACCAAGAGCCACGTTGGTCCTGCCAGGGCATCAGAGCCCCATCCCCCGCCATCCCCTGAGCCAACTCAGCCGTTACCAAATGAGAATGCATAGAGAGTTGCATACCCGCAGAGAATATGCGGGGGTTGCAGAAGGCCGAAGGCAGACTTCCGAGCTTACGCCCAGCTGGTGTCCCTGTTGCTGCTTGGGACCCATGCTGCTTAGAGAAAGGATAGGGAACCGCTTCTCGTCACCTTGGGGGGTTGCCGATAGACACCCCCTTGGGCCCCACCAGAGCTGCCTCCCAACACTGCTAGGTGGCCCAGCACATCGGGACAGCCCGCCCTGCCCTCTGGCCTGGACTCTGGAATTCTTGCTGCTTCCGACAAATTTTGGTTACTGGGAGCCTGAGAAAGCACACACCCACCACTTCCGAGTGCCTCGTGTCTGCGTGCCCATTCTTTAGGTGTCTGTCACTTCTGGCCTCATTGTCCTCTCTTCGTTCAGATGTCATTTCACCCATTCCACCTTGGAAAGTGTGAAGTTGATTCTTTTCCTTCATTCGACCAGGTTGATTATCTTTCACCTTCTCTCAATCCAGCGAATTCATTATGCTTTTGTCCCGCTCTTGTTTTTCCTTTATAGATGGAAGTTAATGACATAAAGAAAACTCTTCAATCAAAATGAATACTTGATAAATGAAATGTCACATTATTCATCCTGAGTCCAAGACTCAAATTTTCCGCCCCAGCCAAAATAACCTTGTGCCAAAAGATTAAAGGTTTGCCTCCATGTGTCCCTGTTTGAAAGGTTAGCACAGAAGTCTTGATAGCACAACACAAATTCCATCTAAGAGGAGACTCCTCCCCACGGAATAATCCTGGGCATGGCACTGGCTGTGACTTAGAGCAAATTGTGCTAAAGGCTTTTTTTACTATGAGATCTCATGCGAAATGAAAACTCAGGCAGTTTAGTCCATAGTGGTACTATTTTGATGATATTTTCCATTAATAAAATGTAATTTCAGATTATTCGTTTACAAGCTTTATAATTTTATGATTTTTTTAATCGTGTTTTGTCACAGATTCTCCCAGTGTCTGTATCACACATAGTCCAGAGCGAGTGTCCCATCCTTTTGCTTCAGGCAGGAAGCTGCCTCGCTTTGTGTGCCCTCTAGGATTCTATTACATATGCAATTGTAGGTCCGACCCGTCCCCTCCCCTGTCAGCCAAGCCCGCCACCCTGAGATAAATTTTAGCTTATATATGATGGTATATTTACAAAAAAGAGAAAGAGAAAACCTGGTATTTGCAATGATCTGTGCCTTCTTTTTACCACCCTCTTGATTGGAGCTTTTGTGATGCAGCTACCATGATTCAAAAAAATAAAACAAAACAAAAAAACAACAAAAAAAAAAACAAGAAAAAAAACCTTTTTTTTTTAAGTCACTTCTCAAAGTCCACTAGAGGCCACTGTCTTCAAAGCTTCTCTCACCTAGCCAAAGGTCCCAAGAGGAGATAGCTGTGAAGCTGGGCACGCTCTGTGGTACCCGCTGTGACGTTTAAGTTCTCCTAGTTGTAGGTTGTTCGTGGAACTAGAAACGTCACCCCTGCTTGATTTTTCATCAGCCAAGTTAAACCCCTGCTTCCTGTCTTTTGCACCTTTTGCGTGAACAGAATATGCATTATGAAAGCAAAAATAAATAAACGTAAAATGCAATGAAAACAAGGGGGGGAAGTTGTGTTATTTCCTGCACTGGGTTATCCGTGTGTGCTCTTGTTTAAACTGTACTCACATAATGTCATTTGCTTTGTTCTCTTGTAACCCCTTCCTCAGGTCCAAGAGAATGGTGGGGGGTGGGGGGAGCTTGTTGAAGTGTAGCCATTGGCTTTTTCCTGCATTTATGGAATTGCTTTTTCCGTCCCAAGGAAACTGGTGTTTGCCTGTCCGCTCTATCTCTGTAGCAAATGAACAGCTCAGGCTTAGCTTATGTAACTGTTTCCTCATCCTTAGTTAAAAACAAGGGGGCATACTGTATTGCAAGATTGTTGGGGGAGTGGGGGGTGGGGGGTGGTCCCATCAGGGCCCCGATGATGTTTTATGTGTTTCTCAAAAGCTGCTTTGTCTATTTCCTGAGTTTTAGAGTGAAAGTACTAAATAGTAATGGATTTGCACAACCACAAAGAATGAGAATTGATAACACGGAAGAAGTAATGCAGAAAAAGAAATCAGCACATGGTATCGATTATCCCAAGTATTACAGATAAATTTCTCCTTCTTCATCTCTCCCTTCCCCACCTTCCTCTTGCCTACATGCTCATCCTTGCTGCTTGAGGCTGCTACTTCCTCTCGAGTACTGTACTCACCGAATCTGGTCCCCCTGGTCTTCCAGGACGGTGGGCACGATTAAGGGGAAGGGAGTATGTAAAGAAAGAAACCTCCCATCCTGCATTCCCATGTCTGGACATGTTGCCTTTGCAGCAGACTTGCTTGCAGTGTGCTTGGGGCCAGGAGCACCAAGTTTCCAAGGGCAGCATAAAACATTCCTGAACCTCTTCACTCTTCTAGGCATTTCTACGTTAAACTTAAAGCCTTGAGAGATTTCCCACCGCCTAGTATAAGAATAAGGATTGAATTCTTTGCCATTTGGATTTCTCATTTACTCATCGTGAAAATCCCTAATGATATAGTTTTATACGATGTGTATACGAAGTAGGATTGTTAATAATTCAATTGAGAGGTTGAGTGCCCTGATGGGGCACTGGCATCCTAGAATGTCAAGGGCTGTCATCTTCCCCTCGTAAAAACCACAGGCTTTCTTTGTATAAAGAGAGGGAGAAGTGATTCTAGAAGGAGGAGTTGGCATATCTAGCTTCATTCCCACCCCTTGGGCTAACCAGCAAGAGGATTCTACATTATGGACCTGAGGAGACACTGCCCGAACAGCCACCATCTTTACTCTTTACAAAATGGACCCGTCAAGAATATTGAAAAACTTGGAAAGGATCCTTTTGAAAAAATTCTTTTGCATTCAGCATGGACTCGACCAGCATCTATGGAGATTATTTTTTTGCTTCATTTTCTAAAATTGTATTTAGAAAAGTCTTAAGTATTGTGCTTTGTAAAGAAGATGATTAAAATGAAATTTTGTGAAAATATTTTTGTTCAAAGTTGTCATGGTCCAAGAGGAATGATTTCTTGGAATTCAAACCATTTTTCTCCATTTTACACAACTTGATTACTCTTACAGAAATGTCTTTGGAAGACATGGGATACAGTACCTCTCACCCCACTTATCTTTGCCAAGTGAACAGAAACAACCCATTAAAATCTGTGGCTGTGAATTCCATTTTTACATTGTTCAATTTAACATTCATATTTTGGCAGAAAATTCTAGTTAGGCCTATGCTGTTTTTTAGTGTAAAACTCATTAAATTATCATTATTTGAATAATTGTGTAAAGCCACTTTTATTCATCCACAGCCCTCTAGACAGCATACTCAAGTACATGATTTGTTTTCTCCTATAAGGACAGCCTGTATCTATCATCACACGTGTGCCTTTGGCTACTAATGGCAGAGTTTTATTTCCTTTCATAACCAGCTCCTTGATGGAAAAACCACAGGGTGTGTAATTTATTGCTCACAGTTGCCATAGTATGTATTAAGAGTAATCCCCAGGTCCCACAAAGGCCTTTGTATCTTAACCTGAGGTCACCAGGGTCTCTTTTCTGTATTGGATTAGGCTTTCATTCTCTGGCTATTTTCACACAAATTAATGTCAAGATGTTGAGGCCCCAAGAGGGCTTGGTGAAAAGCTTTTCTTTTTGGTTTAATACAGATGAGAAGTGCAACAAAGCCGCACGTGCGTGGGTTCTAGATGTTCAACACGGCTGATGACGGCATCCAACAGAGCAAAGGCTCGGTGCCTACGACCCAGGCCTGGGGAAGAGGATGCCATTCCCAAAATTCGGTCTAATGAGGGAACATGATGGCCAAGGCAGAGAAACTCTTTCCTGGCTGGAAATAAATGTTTGTCAGTAGTGTAAGGATGGAGGGGGGGGTCATGTCTTTTAAGGTGATGAGCAGTTGCTTGTCATTCCTAGTTCTGTCCCTCAGGTCACTGAGGTTTGATTCCCAACACATGGAGCAGAAGGCAGCCCCTGAAGCCAACGAGAACCCATGAAGTAGAGCAGGTCCCAGAGAGGTGGTTTATTTCATGTTGTTTTTAGTCATTCCCAAATTGGAGTGGCTGTGGGGGGGACAGCCTTTCCTATAAATGACATTGCCTGGTCACTATGTTTGTGAATTCAGAGTTCATGGTAAAATGAGCTATTCCTTTTTTCTTGTTAGAGCAATAGATGAGAAAATATTTCTTTTTTAAAAATGATTTTATTTATTTGAGAGAGAGGGTGAGCTCGAGCAGGGGTGGAGGGGCAGAGGGAGAGGCTGATGCTTAACTAACTGAGCCACCCAGGTGTCCCTTGGTGATAAAATACTTCAACCGAACAATAGAACAAGGTCAACTGGCAGGTTGTAACTAGAATTTTCTGAGGAAAAAAAAGAAAGAGAAAAAAAAATGAAAAAACAAGAGAGTTGATTCCTGGGAACCCAGATTCCCCAGGGAAGTTTTCTTTAAATGGCAGCAAGTTTAATTAAATGAGATGGATACAGCACTGTCACTTAAGCCTAAGTCGTGAATGCTTCCCTTCCCTCTCAGCACTGTAGAATGTTACTAGGTCTCCAGGAAATTAAGATTTGTTGGCAAGCTTTGAACTTTTTGATGTGAAAGTGCCCTGGAAATGCAAAAGTCCATTATAGTTTCTATTAACTAAAAAAAATTTAAAGTGGTTTACAGACCAACTTTCAGCAAGCTGATAAGGCCATCCTGAAGCCAAACAGAAAAAAAAAAAAAAACAGGAAAAAATCAATAACATCTCCGTGGTTATTCTCCAAAAGTAAAACAGATGTTTTAAGAGTCTCTTCAAGCTTCATCATTCTTTCTCAGTCTGAATCTCAATCTGAACGAACCAAGAACTTGGCTGGGGCAAGTTGAACATGTGTCAGGTCCTTACGATATGCTGGACACCAGGATAGGCGCTGGATGCAATGTAGCCCCTGTCCTCCTGGAGCTCAAATTGGGGGAGACAGGCAGATGAGCAGGCAAGTCTTCCACAGTATGAGGACATGACCACAGAGAGAAGTCAGGGACCTTGGGACTGGAGCCTTGAGAGTGGGGAGGACAGAGGAAGAAGGATACTTTGGGTTAAATCCGATTTTTAAATTTTTTATAGATTTATGTATTTATTTTAGAAGGAGAGAGAGCACAAGCAGGAGGGACAGAGAGAGAGGGAGAGATTCTCAAGCAGACACCACGCTGAGCATGGAACCTGTTATGGGGCTCGACTCTTTGACCCTAAGAGCATGACCTGATCTGGAACGAAGAGTCGGAGGCTAAACCAAGTACACCATCCAGGTGCTCCTAAATCCAATTTTTTTTTTTATGTTGTAAAGCTGTGAACATCTTTGAGCATAAATCTATGTCTACATTTCTGATTTTTCCTGAGAATAATTCCTAGAAGTGGAGTGTGAATATGAATTTCTTAAGATTTTAGCAAGAATAATTTTTGTACAAGCAACAAAATAAAAAATAAACAAGTGGGACTATGTCAAACTAAAAAGTTTCTGCACAGCAAAACAAACCATCAGCAGAGTGAAATGACAGCTTATGGAATAGGAAAACAATATTTGCAAACTACAAATCTGATAAGGGGTTAATATCAAAAACATAAAGCATTCATGTAACTCAATAACAAAAAAACAAATACCCCAATGTGAAAACAGGCAAAAGATCTGAATAGACATTTCTCCAAAGACAATATGCAAAAGGCCAACAGGTACATGAAAAGATGCTCAACATCAGTAGTTACTAGGAAACTACAAATCAGAACCACAATGAGGTACCACCTGTTAGAATGACTATCGTCAAAAAGATAAGAGATAAATGCTGGTGAGAATGTGGAAAAAAGGGAACCCTTGCACATTGTTGGTGGAACTGTTAGTCGGTGCAGTCACTATGGAAAACAGTATGGAAGATCCGCAAAGATTAAAAACAGAACTACCAAATGATCCAGCAATTTCACTTCTGGGAATATATCTGAAAGTAACAAAAACACCAACTCAAAAAGGTATCTGTACCCCCATGTTCATAGCAGGATTATTTATAAGAGCCAAGTCATGGAAACAGCCTAAGTGCCCATTGATGGATGAATGGATTAAAAAGTTGTATATGCAATGGAATATTACTCACCCATTAAAAATGAGGAGGTCCTACCATTTGTAATACCATGGATGTACCTCGAAGGCATTATGCTAGGTGAAAGAAATCAGATGGAGAAAGGCAAATACTCTATGACCTCACTTATATTTGGAATCCAAAAACCAAAAGCCAGACCAAACTCATAGAAAAAGATCATATCTGTGGTTACAAGAGGTGGAGCAGGGGATTTGGAGGAAGGTAGTCAAAAAGTACAAACTTCCAGTTATAAGATAAATAAGTACTGGGGGCATGTAGCTATCAGTGCTGTAGGGTATATAGGAAGGTTTTTAAGAGAGTAAATCCTAAGAGTTCTCATCCCAGGGAAAAATATTTTCCTTTTATTCTTATTTTTTATTCTGTCTATATGAGAAGATGGATGTTAGCTAAACCCATTATGGTTACCATTTTATAATATATATAAATCAAGTTATCATGCTGTATGCTTTAAACTTATACAGTGATATATCCCAATTATATCCCAATAAAACTGGAAAAAATATTCATCCATATGGACAAGTCCCCAGAAAGGAAAACAACATAATGAAAGTATTTGTTTCATTAAGGTGGTGAAACTGTGAGCTACAAAATGGTTTTCTTTTAATATTGTTATTATTGGATAATTAAGGAAGATAATTATAAAAAATTTAAGGAATAACTCTTGCCTGATTATAAACACAGTTGAATTAACATTAGTATACAAAAGTGACTAACCCCCCAGATGTCCCCAAAGTTGTATTTGCCTAAACCTCTGTGGGTGTCAGGCTTGGGTCTCTTCCTTCTGGATAGTCACTGCTCAAAGGTCACCTAATCAGAGAGGCTGTCCCTAACCCACTAAACCAAAGAGCAACTTTAGCCTCGATCTTCCCTCAGACCCTATATATTGATGCCCAACTTAACATACACACACACGCACACACCCCTCTGTTTTCTGTCTCCCTCCCTAGAATGAAACCACCATTCATTTCCTTCACTGCTGTATCCCCAATACCTAAAACGGACCCAGGTGCATAGTAAGCATTTGATAAGCATTTGTTGACTGAATACATGAATTGATCATTGTGACTGATGCCAAGTGGAATTTATTCTATACACTTGAGCAGGACAGTTTTGCCTTTACAAAAACTCTGTGGGCAGGGGGCCTGGGTGGCTCAGTTGCCTAAGTGTCTACCTTCACCTTGAGTCATGATCCCAGGGTCCTGGGGTCGAAACATGCATCGGGCTCTCTGCTAGGTGGGAAGCCTGCTTCTCCCTCTCCCTCTGCTGCTCCCCCTGCTTGTGTGTGCTCTCTCTCTTCAAATATATAAATAAAATCTTAAAAAGAAAACACTGTGCAAAAATATAGCATTAGGGAGAATTCATGACATAAAACGTTACAAAGAAAGCCTTCAGAGGCACTTTACTTGTATGGGAGTCTCAGCCAACGCCCAGAGCCTGAAGAGTGCTTATGTTACCATGGATATTAAAACAAATTCACATGATCTGCACACTGTTATCTCTAAGACTGTCATCCACTACTAGAAAACCATGGCTACCCCTATTTTAAGACATAAAGCAGGGGCACCTGGGTGGCTCAGTGGGTTAAGCCACTGCCTTCGGCTCAGGTCATGATCCCAGGGTCCTGGGATCAAGTCCCATATTGGGCTCCTTGCTCAGCAGGGAGCCTGCTTCTCTCTCTGCCTCTCCCTGCCACTCTGCCTGCTTGTGTGTGCTCTCGCTCTCTCTCTCTCTCTCTCTCTCTCTCTCTGACAAATAAGTAAATTTTTAAAAAAATCTTAAAAAAAAAGACATAAAGCATTCTTTTGTAATTACATTCACTCCAGGGTGCCTGGGTGGCTCAGTCTGTTAAGTGTCTGCCTTTGACTCAGGTCATGATCGCAGGGTCCTGGGATCAAGTCCCATGTCAGGCTCCCTGCTCAGCGGGGAACCTGCTTCCCCCTCTCTCTCTGTTCCTCTCTGCTGCTTGGGCTCTCTCTCTTTCTCTATCAGATAAATAAACAAAATCTTTTTTAAAAATTAGGTTCACTCTGGAGAAAGAATGAATTCAAAGGTGAGCATATTTCTGACAGTTTGCTTTGGGCTCTTCTCTGAGGTCACGGGAGAACCTCATTGCTGCCCCTTAGGGCTGGCCATCTGCTCTCAAAGTGATGAATAAGGAGGACATGCACACGAGTCCTGGGCCTCCAAGATCTGCCATGGAGCTCTTAGAGTGCGATCCTTGGAAGGGCAGTAGTAGCAACACCAACCAGGAACCTGGTAGAAATGGAAATTCGGGGTCCCTGCCCCAGACCTAATGAATCCAACTCTGGAAAGGGACCCAGCAATTTGTGATTTAACAAGTCCTTCTGGGCATTCTGATGCACACTCAAACTGGAGAACCACTGTCATGGCAGGGCGGATTATCTCATTCTCCATGAGTTGTGTATAGAATAATTCATAGTAATCTTCCCCTGAGATCTCTATTCAATTGTGGCCGCATCACAACAAGGTGCACTATCCAGAAACTATGCAATAGTCTATTAGGTTGAACTGCATGAAATTGACATTCTTATAGATGAAATATTACTGAATAGGGCTTCTGGTTTCAGCTCAGAGATGAGAGAGCTACAATATGTCCTTCCCATGCTTACAATAAGAAAAAGTCTGGACAGACCGGAAAGTAAAAGAGATCTGAATTTGCAGAGCAAATGGCTGTTTCAAAATCTGGAGAGAGATACACACTTTCTGTGAGACATGGAGCCTGGACATTTGCTTACCAGGGACAGAAGCTACCAGATGCCATAGAAGTGGGTAGGATGATCAAGGTAGAAAACTGAACAAATTGCTGGAGGCTGAGTTTGGGATAGCTTGAGAGTATGAAGTTCCTAGGGGGAGAGGTTCCCACACTTTGGCAGGCTTTTCCTCCAGGACCCCAAGTGGCTCTTTCAGGGAGCCATTGAGAAATCCACACAGACCTTTCTCACTTAAGGGACAAAAAGCTTATTCTGCAGCGGGAAGGACACGGTCTGAGGGCACTGGTGAAATACCATTGCAGCTGGGGGAGGGGATTTCACCCAAACCCAGCCTCAACCCCCAACTCACCTAAAAAATAAATATTTAATCCTAAGGCAGAAGGGCCTCAAGTCTGTTTTTCTAATATATAATATATGGTATTATATATTATAAATATATAATATTTAGATATATAATATATATTTCTATATGTATTATATACAATATATAATTAGACTACCCCCTCCATGCTCCACTAGCATCTTGACAAAACTTTAGGAATAATAGCGGTGGATTACAGCAGGGAGAGCTACAAAAGACAGGCTTTCTCTGGAGAGCAGCACAAAGGGAAGCTCCAAAACCAAGAGGAGGAACAAAAAAGAGCGCTAGAGGAGTTAAAAGTTTCTGTTGTCCACAGGAACAACAAACCTCAACACAGCCCAATTCCTGACTAGGATCACACAAATTCCTACACGAAAGGCTTATTTAGCACAGTATCTGCTGCCTTGTATAAAATGTCTAGCTTTCAACAAAAAGCTACAAAGCATTACAAAAGTCAAGAAAAAAGCAATCCAAAGAGACAAAACGATCCACAGAACCACTTAGATATGGCACAGCTCTTGGAAGTATCAGAGAAGGAATTTAAGATAATCCTGATTACTATATTAAAGGCTACAGTGGAAAAAGTAGACGACGTGCAAGACCAGATAGGAGATATCAACAGAGATGGAAACTCTAGGAAAGAACCAAATGGCCAGAAATTAAAAACGCACTAACAGAAATGAAGAGTGTCTTTGATGGGCTCATTGGAAGACTTGAATGTTTAATGTTTACTTGAATAAATACCAGGACTGACAAAAAGAGAGAAGAGACAAATCACCAAGTTGAGAATGAAATGGAATACCACTACAGATTTTGCAGCCATCAAAAGGTGAAGAAGGGAATACTATGAACAACTTCCTGATCTAAATTCAACATCTTAGAAGAATTGGGCCAATTCCTCCAAACTCACAGACTATCAAAACTCAACCAAAATAAAATAAACAAGCTTAACAGTTTTATAACCATTACCAAAAAAAATCAAATGTGTAATTAAAAGACACTAAAAAGGAAATCTCCAGATCCAAATGGTTTCACTGGAGAATTCTACCAGACACCTAAAGAAGTAACACCAATTTTTTTTTAAGTAGAGAGTTTTCATCTTTTTTAAAAGATTTTATTTACTTATTTATTTGTCAGAGAGAAAGAGAGAGAGAGAGCACGCAAGCAGGCAGAGAGGCAGGCAGAGGCGGAGAGAGAAGCAGGTTCCCTGCCGAGTGAGGAGCCCAATGCGGGACTCAATCCCAGGACCCTGGGATCATGACCTGAGCTGAAGGCAGCGGCTTACCCCACTGAGCCACCCAGGTGTCCCAGAAGTAACACCAATTTTACACAATCTTTTCCATAAAAGAGAAGAGGATAGAACACTTCCCAAATTATTTTATGAGGCTAGTATTACTCTGATATCAAAACAAGGAAAAGACAGTGCCCTAGAAAATGAAAAGTGCAGGTCAGTATATTTTATCAACCTAGGTGCAGATATTCTTTTTTTTTTAATTTTTCATTTTTTTATAAACATAAAATGTAACCCCACCACCCTCTCCCGACACCCTTCCCCCCCCCCCCCCCTCAGTTTGTTTTATGACATTAAGAGTCTCTTTTGGTTTGTCTCCCTCCCGATCCCATCTTGTTTCATTTATTCTTTTCCTACCCCCGTAACCCCCCCCCCCCCTGGCATCCCCACTCCCTCATATCAGGGAGATCATATGATAGTTGTCTTTCTCCGATTGACTTATTTCGCTAAGCATGATACCCTCTGGTTCCATCCATGTAGTCACAAATGGCAAGATTTCATTTCTTTTGATGGCTGCATAGTATTCCATTGTGTGTGTGGTATGTATATATATATATACATATGTATATATATATATATATACACACCACATCTTCTTTATCCATTCATCTGTTGATGGACATCTAGGTTCTTTCCATAACTTGGCTATTGTGGACATTGTGGTGCAGATATTCTTAATAAAGTATTAGGAAGTAAAATCCAGAAATGTACAAAAAGAATTATATACCACAACCAACTAGAATTTACTTCAAGTATGCAAGTTCAACATTGGAATATCAGTGTAAGTCACAATATTGATAGGCTAAAGAAGAAAAAAATCATATGATCATATCAATTCATGTTGAAAGAGCATTTGAAAACACACCCAATACCCATGCACAGTAATGATGCTCAATGAACTAGAAATAGAGGGAAACCTCCTTAACTTGCCAAAGAGTATAGGCCAAAAAACCCACAGCTAACATCATACTCAGGGTGAAAGACTGAATAGTTTCCTTCTAAGATTAGAACAAGACAATGATGTCTGCTCTCAGTGCTGTTATTCAACATCGAACTGCAAGTTCCAGCCATAGCAACAAGGCAAGAAAAAGAAACAAAAGGCATGTAGCTTGGAAAGAAGAAAAAAATTATCCCTATTTACAGATTACATGATTGTCTACATGGAAAATCCCAAGGAAAAAACTCACAAAGCTCCAGAAGTAAGCTCAGCAAGGTCATGTAATAAGAGAAATGCAGTGCACAGGAACAACTGCATTTCTACAAATTAATAATGAACATGTGGAACCTGAAATTACAAATCACCCCATTTATATCCACTCTTAAAAAATACTAAATACTTGGGCATAAACTTAATATGGACGTGGTCTGGATGCTGAAAATGAGAAAATTCTAATGAAAGAAATCAAAGAAGTTCATTTAACTAAATGGAAAAGAGGAGTGCATTCATACATTGGAAGATTCAACACAATAAATATGTTAATTCCTTCCAAATTGATCTATATGTTTATGTAATTCCCACCAAAATCCTAATGAGGTTTTTTTGTGGACATGGACAAGTTTACTCTGAAACTTGCGTGAGAAAACACAGGCTCTAATACAGCTAAAACAGTCTTGGAAAAGAAAAACAAAGAAGGAATCATTCTCCCCACTATTAAGGGTTAGTATTCAGCTTCAGCCATTAGGCAGTGTGGACTGGAGGAGGGATAAATACACAGGTCAGTGGAACAGAATAGAGATCCCAGAAATAGACCCATGCAAATATTCCCAACTGATTTTTGACCATGGGGTAAAGGCAATTTAACGAAGGAAAGATAGTCTTTCCATAAAATGGTACCAGAGCAACTGAACATCCAAGAGGAAAAAAAAAAAAGATTTCTACCTAAATCTTACTCCTTATACAAAAATTAAGTAAAAATGAATTTTAAACATAAAATGCAAAGGTACAAAACTCTTACTATAATTATTATTATTTATAGGTAGGCTCCATGTCCAGCATGGAGCTCTGTGTGGGGCTTGAACTCACAAATGTGAGATCAACACCTGAGCTGAGATCAAGAGTCAGACACTTCACTAACTGAGCCACACAGACACCCCTAAAGCTACAAAACTTTTAGGAAAAAAAAGTTAAAGAAAATCTTTAGACCCTAATTTATAATTAGAAAAATTGACAAATTGGGTCTTATCAAGATAAAAAAACACTTGCCCTATGAAAAACCTCATTAAGAGGATGAAAATACTTGCAAACCACCTATATGGCTAAGGACTAGTATCTACAATATAGAGATAACATTTACAATTCAACAGTAAAAAAATCAAACATTCCAATTAGAAAATGGACACAAGATATGAACAGATATTTACCAAATAAGATATACATGTGGCAAATAAGCACTTGAAAAGATGCTCAACATCATTATTCATTGGGAAATGCAAATTGGAACCATAAAAAGATATTACCACACACCTATTGGAACAGCTTAAATGAAAAATAACAACCCCAAATACTGGTAAGGATGTGGAGAAACCAGATCACTCTTGCATTCCTGATGGGGATGTAAAATGGTATAGCCACTCTGGAAAACGACTTGGCAGTTTCTTAAAATAATTAAACATGCAACTACATGTGATGCAGAATTTGCACTCCTGGGCATTTATCCCAGAGAAATGAAAACTTAGATTCCCATAAGAACCTGAACATGCATGCCCATAGGATTTTTTTTCCCATAGGATTTTTATTCATATAATCCCCAAACTGGAAGCAACTCAGGTGTCTTTGAAAGGGTAAATGGTTAAAGAGACTGTGGTACGCCCATACCATTGAATAGTCCTCAGCAATCAATGGAATGGATTACTGATGTGTGCAGCCTCTTGGATGTATCCCAGGGGAATTAGGCTGGATGAAAAAAGATAATCCTAAAATGTTGTACACTACATGACTCCATGTATATAACATTCTTGAAGCGACAAAATTCTAGAAATGGAAAACAGATTAGTTGCCAGTAGTTAGGTATGGGGTGTGAGGAGAGAGATGGGTGTGGGGGTCAAAGGGCAATAGAACGTAGCCGTTGCACATGCTGACAGTCAGCGTCACTGTCCTGGCTGTGATCATGTACTGTGTTCAGCAGGATGTTTCCATTGGGGAAAACTGACTAAAGTGTACACTAGATCTCTCTCTCTATGATTTCTTAAATTGTATATGAAGCTACAATTATGTTACAATAAAAATGTTCAATTTTAGGGACACCTGGGTGGCTCGGTCAGTTGAGCCTCCAGCCCATTATTTCGGGTCAGGTCATAATCTCAGGGATATATGCTCAACAGGGAGTCTGCTTGAGGATTCTCTCCATCTCCCTCTGCCCCTCCCCCCTCACTTTCTCTCTCAGATCAATCAATCAATCAATCAATAAGGATCACCAGCATGGCTCAGTCCATTAAGCATCTAACTCTTGATTTTGGCTCAGGTCATGATCTCAGTGTCCCGAGATCGAGCCCTGCCATGGGCTCTGTGCTCAGCAGAGAGTCTGCTTAAGATTCTCTCTCTCCCTCTGCCCTCCCCCCATCATGCACTCTCTCTCTCTCTCTCTTTCAAATAATAAATAAATCTTATAAAAAAAAACTAAAATAGGGGTACATGGGTGGCTCAGTCATTAAGCATCTGCCTTTGGCTCAAGTCATGATCCCAGGGTCCTGGGATCGAGCCCTGCATCTGGTTCCCTGCTCTGCAGGAAGCCTGCTTCCCCCCCTCCCACTCCCCCAGCTTGTGTTACCTCTCTCGCTGTGTCTCCTTCTGTCAACTAAATAAATAAAATCTTAAAAATAAATAAAAATAAAAACTAAAATAAATGCAGCTTTTTAAAAACGTTTCATTTAAAAAAGTTTTTTGCACACACAAAACAGCAATTGAAACAGGGAATCCTCTAGAAGAGAATCATCAAGGTGGTGACTAGCCTGGAAATCACATCATGGAGGAATGATTGAAGGCTCTGGGAGGCAGGATATCACCTGAAAAAAAAAAAAAAAGACCTAAGAGCAGTACTTGGAAAGCTGCCACGTTCAAGAATTAAATTAGAATCAATGGGTAAAAGTTACAAGAGAAGATTACATTTGAATATATGGAAGAAATTTCTAGAAACTAGAGCTGTTAAAATATAAGATGATGGAAGCCTAAATATCTAGAGATCCTGGCCTTGCTGTTTCTTGAACATATCAGCATGCTTTAGGGCCTTTGCACTGGCTCTTCCTTCGGCCTGAACCGCTCCTTCCGTATGTATTTGGATGGCTAACACCCTGATCTCATTCAAGATTTTGTCCAACGTCCATTGCAAGTAAAGTGGGTGCTCTGGTTCATGTTATCATCAACCTCTAGGCCATAAGCTGATGAAGCAGGAACCATCTGGAATGTTACTGGTAACAGAAAGTGGATGGCAGAGAAAAAAGAGAGTCTTGCACCAGTAACGAAATGCTTAAAGTGAGTTTCAAAGTGAGGCTGGACATTGCCAGAAAAGGGAATTGGAAATTAGAAGAATTTTTTTGGAGAGAGATCGGCATGCTGGTGAGTTCCTCCTCGCCGATGGGGTGTTGGGAGGCTGCCTATCACTTACCATGAGCCTAGGGAAAGGATTCGAAGAGATTTGCTACATATGTCCCAAGACGTTCTCAGGACAATAGAGGATAGACGTCTGAATCATATCTCAGAAATCTGGAGGTCGAGATGGCTGGCTGAAAGGTCAAATGAAGGCAGCGGGAGAGAGGCTGGGTAGGAGTGGCCGGCATCCCCAGAGGTTGTGAGGCAAAGGGTTGATGTTTCCCCTAGACCGGTGTGATCCCAGCACCAGAGAGCCATCAGGGGCTCTGTCTTAGATCTTCTCCCACACATCCCCACCTCAGAGGGATGGCTAGCAAGGTGGAAGACGGGAGAAGGAGCCCATCTGTCTCCTTTTCACATCATAAATGCTCAGCCTGTACCAAGCTTAGACTAAAGAAGAGAAGTACTTTTAATTTTAAAGCGATTACATCTTTTCATCTTAAAAGAATTTCAGACTTATGAAAAGTTTGCAAAAATCATGTAAGAAGCACAACACAGGACAGAGATCCTTGAGAAAGAGCAAGTAAATAAGGTGAGTCCTACAATTTCCCCCAGCTTGCTGCCTGGAGGGAGAGTCCAGGCTAGAGAACAGAGAAAGGGAGCCCACGAGGAGCCCGGTTACCATCCTGAGCTGACGAGATGGAGCTGGAAGGCCAAGGAGGCTACCGTTGGAGTAATGGAGAGGAGACGGCTGCACGCAGAGTTCCAGAGATGTGCAGATCTGGAATCTTCGGCAGAGTGCTGACCAGCACCTGTGTGTGAAGAAACACCTTGAGGCTTGGGAAAGGACTACCTGAATGGATTATAGGGAACCATCCCTGGAGGTCCCATAGGACCGGAATAGCCTGTGTCCACTGGCCGGAATGGTAAAAGTCATATCGCCTTATAAAATGTAGGTGAAACTCACAGGATGTTCTAAGTGTATGTAATGAGTAAGCAAGAAACGCGTGAGGAAAAGGTGGACTTCAAGAGGTGCATTAAAAATTGTAAGTTATGGGGCGCCTGGTTGGGTCAGTGGGTTAAAGCCTCTGCCTTCAGCTCAGGTCATGATCCCAGGGTCCTGGGATCAAGCCCCGCATCGGGCTCTCTGCTCAGCAAGGAGCCTGCTTCTTCCTCTCTCTCTGCCTTCCTCTCTGTCTACTTGTGATCTCTGTCTGTCAAATAAATAAAATCTTTAAAAAAAGTCACAATTCACAGGACATCAGGTAGAGTTCTCAGAGGGGTATCGCCTCAGCACAGGGGATTAATCAGCCTTAGCATAAAGGCTGCTCTGATCCCACTCGAAGCTCAAAAGCAATCCTCAGAAGAGCCCAGCCGTTTCCGAGTAACTTAACTCTATCCTAGAACAAAGCTCAAGAATATTTATAGGAATACAAAAGTGTGCGGTACCATTAAATTTTGCAATGTGTGCCATCTAATAAAAAATTACCAGACATGCAAAAAAAGGGGGGGAAATATGACCCACAATGAGAAGAATCACTAGAAACAGATCCAGGAATAAAACAGATTGTTAGCATTAGTAGAGGAAGGCATTGAAACAGTTATGATAACAAACTCTATATGTTTAAGAAGATAGAGGGCACATGTGGGACGAGAATGGGACTGTACTGGGGGTCACACATGGGGGCTCACTTTGGGGGTAATGTAACTGTTAGGTCAGAGATTACACGCTCATGCAAAATGACCCGGTCTTGGGACTCCTGGGTGGCTCAGTTGGTTAAGCGGCTGCCTTCGGCTCAGGTCATGATCCCGGCATCCTGGGATCGAGTCCCGCATCGGGCTCCTTGCTCGGCAGGGAGCCTGCTTCTCCCTCTCCCTCTGCCTCTGCCTGCCTCTCTGTCTGCCTGTGCTTGCTCTCTCTCTAACTAATAAATAAATAAAATCTTTAAAAAAAATTAAAAAAAAATGACCCGGTCTTTCCATCCCTATTTATCTGTAAGTAACACTCTTGCTTGTTCCGTCATATATCCCATCTGTATAATGTCTTAGAGGAAAATAACTTACAATTTTTTAAAAGACTTTATTTATTTATTTGTCAGACAG
>ML097176.1:0-18503 GCA_003697995.1 Taxidea taxus jeffersonii | reverse complement strand
TAACTTACAATTTTTTAAAAGACTTTATTTATTTATTTGTCAGACAGAGATCACAAGTAGGCAGAGAGGCAGGCAGAGAGAGACAGAGAAGCAGGCTCCCTGCTGAGCAGAGAGCCCGATGCGGGACTTGATCCCAGGACCCTGGGATCATGACCTGAGCCAAAGGCAGAGGCTTTAACCCACTGACCCAACCAGGCGCCCCATAACTTACAATTTTTAATGCACCTCTTGAAGTCCACCTTTTCCTCACGCGTTTCTTGCTTACTCATTACATACACTTAAAACATCCTGTGAGTTTCACCTACATTTTATAAGGCGATATTTTACATACAATCTATGCTTAATACTGCTTGTCAGGTTCATCCATCCTATTTGCTTTTCTTGTATTGTAGGGCAGGTTACAATAATCTATGTCCGTACGATATTTATAGCATCTACCCAAAAGTATATCTGTCTGTAGTCATATCCATATCTATCGCTCAGTATCTGTACCTAATATGACAGCAGGGATTTTGGCTGTGTTGTTCACTGTGCTATCCTCAGCACTAAGGGCAGTGCCTGACACGTAATAGGTGCTCAATAAATCTGTTGAATTATTATATATGTTAAAGTTTTCCCAACAAATATGTACACTATTATATAAGATGGCTGTTTGTCTTTTGTCACCATTTGCTCTTGATTCTTGGGTACGATGAAAGAAGTAACGAAACTGCCACTCCTATGGTAACTAAAATATTTTGTACAACATTGAACGAGTCTAAGAGCTAAATAGTCTGACCACAACTGATATGAATAATCAGCCTGAAATACAATAGAGGAAATGGGAAAAATGCCTAGGTCTAATCTTACTTTTTGACTATAGTGTTTCTACTGTATTCAATCCACTGTCCTAGTCCAAATGACATCTCTGTGTTGTGGCAAAGTGGTTTCCGAAACATGCACCTAGTAAGGGACAAGGCAGGGGTAAGAACTGAGCAACTGTTCAACTAAACAGAAAAGACTAATCCAACATTTTGTAATTTTCTCAGTGTGGCTGGGGCTGGGAGGCAAGAAGGACATCAGGAGATGGGGCCGGGGCTTGTTTCAGGTGTGCAAATTACTGGAAACAAGGAGAAAGTGCACTGTGTGCACCAACTGCAGGGAAGGCGCTCGTTAGCTAGGTAGATTCTGGGTTCTTTACCCAGCAGGGTTTGCGTTCAGAGGAAGGTATTATTCAAGCCACAATTCACAACTCCTGTGAGTCTTAGTCAGCAGGGCCCCAGTGAGAGCTGGAAGGAACACGGAAAGACTGAAGTGGGGGCAACAGCAAGACGCTGGCAAGTGCTTGTGAAATGGACATCTGTGCCCTCCTGAAGTCTGTGCCTATCATTGGAATAATCTCAGATAAACAGGCACATTAGGAAAATTACTATTATTATGCATTACAAGGCTCCAAGGAAAATATGTCCGTCCTATTTTTTGAAGCTCAGAACAGAGGCGTTGAAAGTTTTCCCTAGCTTCCCTCTTCCCAATTCTGGTCTGTGTGTTTTTACAGATCTCTTCAGAGCCCGTTTTCCATCCACTGACCACAAAAGAGGGTATACAATGATGTCACTTGTTGAAATTCCCAATTTCTACCAGGACTAGGATTAAAGAAGGATGTCTTCAAAGATTTATACTGGTACTTTCTGCTTTCCTTTGGGGGTGGGATGGAGGCATGGACTGTATCATTACTGAAACATGAAGAGAAGCCAAAGCGTGATTTTGTAAGGTAAGTCCTTACAAGCAAGTAATCTTGCTTTTGCCAGAATGGCTTGTGAGGTGCTGCAAAGGACACCATTAAGAAAGTGAAAAGAATGCACAGAATGGGGGAAAATATTCATAAATCACATATCTGATAAGGGACTCATATCCACAATATAAAAAGAACTTTTACAATGCAGTAATAAAGATGAATACCCAGTTTAAAAGTGCACAAAAAATCTGAATGGACATTTCTCTAAAGAAGTTCTACAAATAGTGAATCAGCACATGACAAGATGCTCAACATCATTAGTCATAAGGGAAATGCAAATCAGAATCACAGTGAGGTACTGCTTCGTACTCACTAGGATGACTCTAACCAAAAAGCCAATAACAAGTGTTGGTGATAGTGAGGAGAAATTGGAACCCTCATATACTGTTGGTGGGAATGTAAAATGTTGAAGCCACTTTGGAAAACAGTGGCAGTTTCTCCAGAGGTTAAGCATGGAGTTTTCATATGACCCAGAAATCCCATTCCTAGATATATATTCTCTGTACACACCTTGTATGATTCCATATTTATGAAATGCCCAGAATAGCAAATCTATAGAGAAAGAAAGTCGCTTGGTGGTTGCTTAGGGCGGAGGGGTATTGGGGGAGGAGCAGTGAGTGCTAATGGTTCCCGGGGTTTTGCGGGGGGGAAGTGATGAAAACGTTCTAAACTCAGTGTGGTGATGGCTACTCAGCTCTGTGAATATACTAAAAGCCACTTACATGGGTGAATTGGATGGTTTGGGAATGGTATCTCAATAATACCGGCATTAAAAATGAAAAACCCAAGCCTCAAAACCTTGGGACAATGTCCAGTACATCCTATCTTTAATTTTTTTCCTTTTTAATAAAGATTTTATTTATTTATTTGAGAGAGAGAGCGAGAGCACACTAGTTGGGGGTAGGGGCCGAGGGACAGGGAGAAGCCAACTCTCCGCTGAGCAGGGAGCCCCATGTGGGGCTCCAACCCAGGACGCCGAGATCATGACCTGACCTGAAAGCTAACACTTAACCTCTGACCCACCCAGGCGCCCCGCAGCCTGTCTTTTAAATAGAAGTACTACCTGCAGTGGTAATACTACATTTTAACGTTGGAGCCTAAAATCGTGAGGCAGGTAAGATCCAGAGTAAAGATCCGTTGGGTTCACAGCATTTCATAGGTCGGGCGGGCATCCTGCTTGGCGTCTATTTTCCTGGCATACAGAAGTTGTTGCTGGTGATTCCTGGTGCTTTGTCAAGGTCACAGTGAAAGGACGAGCAGGCCTCCAGAACGGGGCTCAAGAGGGCCATGCTCTTGAGAACTGGGGACAAAGAGTACAAAATCAGAGGCGATTTATTTATCTTAATCAATTTATTTATTTATCAAAATCAGAGGCATTTGAAATTAGCATCTTCTCACCTCAATCCTGGGTTAAAACTACCTCTGCATTTAGTTTGAAACTGAATATTTACCTCCAACCAGCGCTTTGAAAGAGTTTTTACTCTGCTTGAAAAGCTGCAGATTGCTTTGACCGGAAAAAGCCGGGGCTTCTGATGTCGGTCAGTGTGGAGGGAAGGCAGCAACAAAATCCTGAAACTGACAAATCCACCCTCCGCAGGCGCTGCCCGGGGGAGGCGGCAGGGGGCGCCCTGCCAGCTCCTGCCCCGCTGCCCTTCCCAGACCCCCCCCCCCCCGCCGCCCTCCGCTCGCCCTCCCGTCCCCAGCTCCCTCCTCTCTCTCCTCAGTCTTCAAAGGGCGCTCGGGGGTTGCGGGGCTGCAGCTTTCGTCAGCGGCCGCGGGGCCACCGGCGCGCTCGGGCTCCCGCAGCTGCCCGCCCGCGCTCCGGGAACAGGTGCCGGGACCGCTCGTGGCCCCCAGCCGCCCGCAGCTCGTGCGGAGGCGGGACCCAGGAAGGGCGCGCGGGGGCGGCCGCATGGAGAGCGGCGGCGGGACTCCCCCGGCCGGGGCGCTCGGGGCGGCGGCCGAGCCAGCACAGTGCCCGCTGCCGCCGGGAGGCGAGGGCGCGGCCGGGCCGGTGGAGCCCGACGGGGCGGCCGAGGGCGCGGGGCCCGGGAGCGGGGGCGAGGACGCGGGCGGGCCGCGGCGGGCTCTGCGGGCAGTTTATGTGCGCGGCGAGATCCCGCAGGGCGGCGTGGCCGGCGGCCCCGAGGCGGGGGCACGCCTGTGCCTGCAGCGGGCCTGCGAGGCCGAGGGCGCCCAGTTCACCTCCGTGCCCTTTGGGGAGCTCGACTTCGGGGAGACGGCTGTGCTCGACGCCTTCTACGACGCAGGTGAGGCGGTTGCCCCGTTCACGCCCACCCCACCCCACCCCAGCCTGCCCGCTTTCCTGACCCTGGCCCGCGCCGGGGCCCCGGCCGCTCGCCGCACGCCCGCCCGGCATCGTACCGTTCGACAGATAAGAAAACGGAGGCCACTGGCATTTAACCAAGTTACTTTTTCAGCACCTTAAACGTCCGTTGATTCAAGAAAGAGCCCATAACCCAGATGACGCAGAGCTCTCCTTCTCCCCCCCCCCCCAGACTGTATTTCCTCACTCCGACCATGTCCCTTAGAGCAGTGAGTGGGCCCCTAGCTGCACATAAGCATCACCTGGGGAACTTTTAAAACTCATGTCCAGATTGTACCCCAAGGATCCCACAGTCTAAGGCCTCACGAGTTTTTGATGCTTTCCCAGGTGATTCCATTTTGCGGCAGAGAGTGGGAATCCGTGTGCTGCAAGGGAGTGTGGGGGGAGGTGCTCCTAGAAATGCCCCAGTGTTCCTTCTAGAACTTTAATTCCTGCCCCCAGACACGCTTTGACATGGGCTGTGCTCTACCACCGGTGTGACAGATCTGTTTTATCCCATAATGCACAAGCGTTGGGGGGTTCCGGGTCTCCTCCGTTGCTGGAATGGGATACTAGCTCTCCAGGCTCCTTGTGATAAGCGTGTGGTAAGAATCCAGTCTTAAAATCAACACTTTTTGGTTGGCAAGTTTCTCCAGGTGTGCAATGGATTGTTGCTCGGATGTTTTTCCTTACCGAACGTTTGGAGTCTATGTGACAAGCCTCTGGCACTCGGGTGACATTAATAAGCCTTGTATGGGGGACGATAATTACCTGGTTTGTGCCTTGGTTTCTCCACTGGTCAAGAGGTGGTAACCGTGCCCACCCTAAGCCTAAAAGCGTGTGAGAAGGTACAGGGGGGAGTTTGAGAGCCCGGCCACCCGACAGGGAAGCAGCAAGCTAGGTGTGTTGCCCTCCATTCCCAGCCAGAGGCAACACGGTGCTGTTTTCTGCAGAGCAAATCCTCCCCACCGGGAGGGGGTTCAAATAAAGCAGCAGCTGAGCGCATTGAAAACACTCTGGATGTTTCTGACCGCTCAGCGGGTACTCCTCAGTGCTATGTCTTTTTTAGAAAAGTTCCTCGGGAGCCCACTTCACCCAGAGCCCTCGGTTTTCTTGCCCTCTATTCATTTTCCTCCGAAATCAGAGTTGGGCAACGCTCTTCCCTGAAAGGAGAAATGTCCCTTCTGCTGTGCTGCACAATTGTAGCCTCCTGCCCGCTGGTGCCAACTCTGAAGCTGGGTGCGCGGCGGCTTTACTCCTCTGGGGCCGGGTGTGTGTGTGTGTGTGTAAAACAAGCCCTCATCTCCTAACCGGGCCCCTTCTGGTTGGGTGTGAAAGTTCAATCAGAAATCTTGGGCTTTCGATTCCACAGCTACATAACAGGCACCTTTTCGTGCTCGGGGTCCAGATTGCCTAGAATTTTCTGCATCGTGTACCTCCTTTGGTTGACCTTGGCTTGGTCTTGACTAAATCATTTCTCGGTACGTCATTATAACTAGTAAATTCTTCTCAGAGGTTTGACCGAGGATATGTGCAACTCCAGTCGTGGGTTTCTGGATTAAGCTGCGATTCCCGCTCCCCCACGGCCCCCCACCCGCACACACCTCTCCTGGCTTCCTGATCTCTACCGCTCACCGACCTTGGGCGTCTCCACCCAAACAAAACAGAAGAACAACAACAACAAAACCCCACACAGAGGGGCGCCTGGGTGGCTCAGTGGGTTAAGCCTCTGCCTTCGGCTCTGGTCATGATCTCAGGTCCTGGGATGGAGCCCCACATCGGGCCCTCTGCTCAGCATTGAGTCTGCTTCCTCCTCTCTCTGCCTGCCTCTCTGCCTACTTGTGATCTCTGTCAAATAAATAAATAAAATCTTAAAAAAAAAAACCCACACAGAAAACCAAATCTGTCACTATGGGTTCTTCGTGAAAGTTGTAAAAGCCTGCCATCCGACATGGTGGCCACTAGCCACAGGTGGCAGTGGACATTGAAGTCCGTTTCCATGCAGTAAGTCAGTCCGTTACTGGTACCAGCCGTATTTCAGGGGCTCAACAGGCACAGCGAAGAGAGCATTTTCCTCCCCACAGAAGGTCCCACTGGACTTTGCTGTTCCAGAAAACCGCTTGTGGGGGAGTGGACCGATTGAGATGTCCCCAAACGTAATTTAGGGAGCATGATAGATGAGAAGTGGGAGTACTTCTGGTCCCTGTACTCCTATCGAGGCAAAGCAGGCTGGAGAGTGTTTTCCCCCTTGTGCAGTTTTCCGTGGTCCTGTGTAGGTCTGGAGGGGAGGTTCAGGGTCGCCGGAGCCTGGATGGTTTGGTGGGGGTGCGAGAGAGCCAGAGGCGGACCTTCAGCCCCAGCCAGGACTGGTGACTCTGGTGAAGGGACACTGCCAAGGCCACGAGCACTTGAAAAGAAAGTCCTAAAACATATGTAACCTTTAATTTACCATTTGCCAAATAAAAGATTTATTTGACAGAGATCACAAGTAGGCAGAGAGGCAGGTACGGGGGCGGGGGGAGCAGGCTCCCTGCTGAGCAGAGCCCAATGTGGGGCTCGATCCCAGGACCCCGAGACTATGACCTGAGCTGAAGGAAGAGGCTTAACCCACTGAGCCACCCAAGTGCCCCCATTTAGCCATTTTTGAGTGTGCATTTCCTTGGCATTAAGTACATTCACACTCTAGTGCAAGCAACGGCCACCATCCCTCTGCAGAACTTTTTCATCAGCCTGAACAAAAACTCCGTGCCCCCTTCAACTTGTCACTCCTCCCTCGCCTTAGCCGCTGGTAACCACTGTGCTACTTTCTGTCTCCGTGAATTTGCCTGTCCCAGAAATTCCATATAATTGGAATCATAGAGTATTTGTCTTTTTGTGTCTGCTTATTTCACTTAACACAGTGTCCTCAAGGTTCATTCGCACCGTGGCAGGTAGCAGAGTGACCTTGAAGGCTAATGAATGCGCCAGTGGTAACCCTGGCATCTGCAGATGGGGCACTTCGGTTGTTTCCAGCTTCAGGCTCTTGTAGATAATGCCGTAATGACCGTGGGTGTTGGAATACCTGCTCAAGTCTCCGCTTTCACTTTCTGGGGTATATACCCACCTAGGCAATTGCTGAGTCATGTAATTTCATGTTTAATTTTTTTTGAGGGATCTCTTGTTCACTTTTAGCAGAGGTGGTGGCCATTCCTGTGTGCCTTTGGTCTGCAGAGGGACTCGCTTTTATCTTATTTTTTAAGCATCTGTCCTACGTCTTCAAAGGTGAGAGTCTGGAATTTAGTAGAACTGTTAAATTCAGTTAGGGTCAATCCCTTGGTTACTTTCAGTGCTTGGAAAACAAAGCGGGTCTTGTCTCTCTCTCTTCCCTTTTTCTTTTTCTTTCCCTAAAAGAAACCCCTTCCTTTTGTTTAAATGCCCATGTATCTGCTTGAAAGGAATTCACAGTCCTGACTTGCGATCACTGCTGCGCATGCGGAGTGTACGTACCGGAAGCAGCCTGTTCCACGACTCCAGGTACGTGGGCGTGTGTCCCTTGGAGCTTCTCGGTGCTTGTGAACACAGCAAACACAGACTTCCTGCGGGAAGGGAATCTGTGTAACTCTGGCTCGTGCTTTCCCATGCATTCTGAGATGGAAATTCTGTTTAACCGGACTCTCTAATCGAATATGCTTACTGTGCTTTCAGATCTCTTTTTTTTTAAGATTTTATTTATTTATTTGAGAGAGAATGAGAGTGAGAGAGAGAGCGTGAGAGGGAGCGGGTCAGAGGGAGAAGCAGACTCCCCGCAGAGCTGGGAGCCCGATGTGGGACTCGATCCTGGAACTCAGGAATCATGACCTGAGCCGAAGGCAGTTGCCCAACCAACTGAGCCACCCAGGCGCCCGTGTGCTATCAAATCTTAAACGGAGGGCTGGTTCAGTAGAACACAGTCCAGTTACTTCCAAGGAATGCCCCATAGCACTGGTCCCCGTTTACTCTCCACTTGGTTGGGTGCTTGCTGACCAGTCTAAGTGAGAGCCTCCAGCTGTGTGCTAATTTGCGGGCTTCTTGCCTCAGCTAGTAACGGGTCCCATGGCAAGAAGGGCCCCTTTGATCAAGCCTTGGCCCTACCTGCCCTGGGGTGCAAGTTCTCATCTCCTCGCTGCTGGGTCTGGCTCTGCCTAACCTTGCTCCTCTCTGAACCTCGTTTAGATGCTACTTTCCTGTCCCAGGGGCCCTGCTTCTGAGGTCTTTTTCTCCAGTTGTGTTCATGGTGATTTTACAGGCGGTACGCTATTGCCAGTTCTGGTGGCATCCTCCAGTTACCGGAGGAAGTCCTTGCACTTCGCCAACATCCACTCAAAAGACCAAGGCCAGGGCTTTAGCCTCCGGATGAGCTGTTCGACTTTGCTCTATCCTGAGGACACCCCTTTGCTGGCCGGCTCGCACAGAGTCATTGGGAGGATGCCAAGTGTGGCAAAGACGGCTGGCTTCGCAGAGATTCATGCTCCTAGTTGCGGCGGGACTGTGCGGACTACATTTTCCAGCACCCTTTGGGTCTCGGTGGGAGGTATGACTAGTTCTGGCTAAGGAAACCGAAGTACGGGTGGTGTCTGGGCCCGGGTGTTAGCATATCTTCCCGTACTCTGTCACCCTTTCCCCTGGTCCCCAGTGTAGACGATGGCGGTGGCACAAGATGGAAGGCACCTGTATCCCTGAACACTCTTCGGAGGGTAGCTACCGGAGCAGAAATATTCACTTAGGGGTTTGCATAAGCAAGAGAGAACCTTTTATGTGGTCAGGCTACTGAGATTGGGGGGTGGGGCTTGTTAGCGTGATATGAGTATAACTTGGATCAGGAAAATCTAGCACAAATGCTAGAAAGTTGTCTGCAAGATAGGCCTTTCCAAGAAGAAGTCAGGCCTGTATCACCTTGTGTCCTGGATCCTCCCTGTTCCTATCTCTTCTGACCTCCGGTCCGCCGCCCAGTTCGCCCCATTCGGTGCGAGAAGGCGGAATGTGCGGGAGCCACCGGCTTCATACTAGCAATGGGAGGACACAGTCTACCTTCTGTTGCACGTCACTGGTTTTGGAGTCTCGGTTATTTTTTTCCTTTTGTGTCAAATGATACTATAGTGACTCTGTCCATTTTTAAACTGACGGCAATATTGGGGTTTCTGCCAAAATAGGGTATGTCTTGGTTTAGAGTACAGCCAGCTTTAGTCCCTTTTGCTGCCCTTTCCCTGGGTTACGTCTAGCTTCTCCATTGGTGATGTTACTTGTGGATTTTTTTAAAAGATTTTATTTCTTAAGAGAGAGAGCACAAGCGGGGGGAGAGGGAGAAGCAGACTCCCCACTCAGCAGGGAGCCCCACTCGGGCCTCGATCCCAGGACCAGGAGATCATGACCTGAGCCCAAGGCAGATGCTTAACCGACTTAACCCCCCAGGCGCCCCCTACTTGTGGATTCCTCCTCAGCTTGATGTGTCCTGTGGCCTGCAAGCATGCATATCCTCTTCCACAGTCCCCAGTCTCCCTTGCAGTTAGCTCGGGCCCTTGGGGAACGGGAGCAACATCAGCAGGTACCCCACTGAAAGCGAGTGCCACATTAGCGCGCCCTTCGCCTCTCCGCCTCGTGACGGCCCACGCGAAGGTCATGTGTTCGAGATGGTAGCCAAGCCCCTGAGGTTGTGGGGCTTTGTCCCCCGCAGCAGCGCAGCCGAGCTTACCCTGACCAATAAGGCTTGCAGTGCGTTCTGCTGGAAATGCCTAGAGGCAGCTCTCCCCTTTTGTGGACTTAATCCTCAGGAGCGTTGGCTTCTGCTCAAGACAGAGCCTTATAAATGCCTTCCGACGGCTCGTAAGTGGGTGCATACTCTCCCCCTCGCTCTGGAAAATGCAGAAAGTTCTAAGGAAATCAGGGCCGTGGGACGCGTGGGTTTGACAGTGGTAGAAGGTGCGCTTTGTGTGGCGCCTCTAGGTGGTCAGGAGACCAAGCAGATCTAGTTCCAGCAGAATGTGAGGGCAATAGTTAGACCTTGTCTCCTCTTAAAGAACTAAGCGTGGGTGAGCAGAATCACCAACCTGGGAGTCCGGCTTGACCCCAGCCTCTCTCCTTGCCAGAGCCAGCCTGTTGCTTCCAGAGCGGGTCTCAGAGCTGCTTGGCTTCGCTTGCTGGGCCTCTCCTCCCTGGCCCAGGCATTGTCTTCTCTCATCCCTGTTGCTGCCAACAACAGCAACAGGGATTTGTTACCGGCCTCTTAAGGTTGGGTCAGTCTTGGTGTGTTCCCCTCCATGCCGTCTGCTTTGACGCCACTGTACCCTGCAGTCTTGCTGTGCCCAAAACGCCCTCCGCCTTCACGTCTCCGATCTTCCAGGAAGCCTCACAGAGTCCTCACCTGCTCTCTGCCAGTTTCGATCGCACCAAGGTTTTCATTCCTAGCGAGTGACACAGTTGTGATTAAATAAGTACTGGTAATTAACTCTTCAACGGTAGGGACCCGGATGCGGTTTTCTTTGCTACTCTTGGAGGGATTCCCTAGGAGTGTCTGTCCAGATGCTTTTTATTTTATTTTTTAAAAGATTTTATCTATTTATTTGTCAGAGCACAAGTAGGCAGAGAGGCAGAGAGAGAAGCAGGCTCCCCGCTGAGCGGAGAGCCTGATGTGGGACTCGATCCCAGGAGCCTGAGATCATGACCTGAGCCGAAGGCAGTGACTTAACGGACTGAGCCACCCAAGTGCTCCTGTCCAGTTGCTTTTTAGAATAACTCTCAGTGGACACAGCTGACACTTGGTTTCACCTGTTGACATGAAGCAGAACTTGTTTGGAACCCTCCGAAGGAAATCCGAATGTGGTTTCCTGCAGAAACCATGTTGAAAATGGTGGCCGGGCATAGCTACAGAGCAGTTGTGATTTTTATTAGGAAACAAGAGACATCCTAATGACACGTTTCTGGATCTGAGCCTTTCTCCTCAGCGGTACATCTCCAATAGAAGAGACGAGAGCAGCTCACACTGGAGACCCTGGAATGGAGACAGTGGTTTGAACTGTGCTCTGAGAATACTGCTGCTGCTTTTTTGTCCACATTTTCAACGATGCGTATTTTTCATAATAGGATTTTCTTTTAAACAACTTCAGTGGGAGATTAAAAATAGGGTTAGAACTGAGAAGCCTCCTGTCTCCCTGCTGGAGACAGTGGGGTGGCTCGCTCAGGCCACAGTGACTTTCCTCTTGGGGACAAGACCATATGAGCCTCTGGCCGGACCTCCACTGGCCTGTGCTGGGCCTGCCTGCTGGCTTGCGCGTGGGGCCCTTTCCCAGAGCCTCCTCGCTTTCCAGCTGCTGGTACTGCTACTGTCTCAGCATTGAGCCTGGAATTTTACTCAATTCTTAGTCACGTGGGCTGAGGGAACGAAGCATTGCACCTGCCGCATTTCCTCGAGGCTTTGCTGTGTGAGCCTTGAGTGCCTTTAGGAGAGGTAAACCCCCAGGGGCGGCCTGCTGCATCGCTGGCTGTATGTTATTAGGGCGGAATGTGTTTGGGTTCCCAGCAGCCGACTTAAAAACCATACTTGAGAAATGCAAGCCTCTGTGTACCAGGCTTTGGGAGAGGAGCTGTTTGACAGAGAGAGAGGAGGAAGCAGGCTCCCCGCCGAGCAGAGAGCCCGATGTGGGGCTCGATCCCAAGACCCTGGGATCATGACCCGAGCCGAAGGCAGAGGCTGTAACCCACGGAGCCATCCAGGCGCCCCTCTCTCTCTGTCAAATAAAATAAAATCTTAACAAAAAAGATCCTGGTCAAATAACACCAGTGGGGGAGGGGTGAGCTGGTGCAAAGCCGACTGGAAAACTTCTCGTGCCCCCCTCTCCGCCGCATGGCGTACCCTCCAGGCTTTCGGGCTGCTGGGTGCGGCGGGGCTCGGCCAAAATGCCTGGCGGTTGCTGGGGCGTGGCCGGGGGTAGGAGCTGCGGTGGCGCAGGCGGGAGTGGAGCTGTGGCCGGCGGCAGGAAGCCGAGTTCACTGCAGGATCGGGTCAGCCCCGGGGCCGGGCAGAACTGGACAGAGGTGGAAGCGGGAGAGGAGTAGGTCATTAGCTGTAGATGAGCTTGTTCTTGGATTTTTCTTGTGGAGGATTTCAAGCATGTACGCGATGCAGCTTCAACAGTGAGTAACATTGTGCCGTGTTGATTCCTCCTTCCCCGCTGCCGCCTCCCTGCCCCGAGCTTGATTGTGACGGTCTTAACCGGGGGCGCGCAGACCTTGAGTCGGACACGTCTCTGCCGCACAGTCCGAGACCTGACTAAACCCACGTGAACAGACCCTATCAGAATAGACGTTCCATCAGTCGAGAAAGTTCCCTCCTGTCCCCTCTTGCTCATTCCCTTCCCACTCCCGTTCCCGGCCCCACGGAGTGACTGAGATGCCATCACCACCAGTTAGATTTGGCCGTGGCTAGGGTTTTGTGTAAATGGGCTCGTGCTGGTGTGTGCGGCCTCCGGGGTCCGCTTCCTCCGCTCGGCGCGGTGTGGTTGAGATTCACGCACACCGAGCGTGCACCTGTAGTGTGCTCCTTGGCCGCGCGGGTACTGCTGGATCGCGTGCACACACCGCGGGCGGTTTAGTCATTCTCCCCCGTGGAAGGGCGTGGGGGCGGTTCCCACTTTGGGCTATTACCAGTGAAATTGCTCTGAACATTTGTATATAGGTCTGTTTTGGTGTGCATTTGTTTTCATTCCTCTTGAGCAAATAACAGCAGTGGAATGGCTGGGTCAAAAGGTGCATATTAAACTGTAAGGAAACGCCAAACCTTTTCCCCAAGTGGTTGTGCTGTTTTATATTCCTAGCACCGATGCCCAGGAGTTCTGGTGGCTTCGCGTCCTCAGCGACATTCTGTATGACTGAGCTCTCTGACTTTGGCCTTGCTAGCGGGGGCGTAGTGGCTTCTCGTTATGGTTCTAATTCCCCTTTCCTTGTTGACTAACGATGTTGAGCCCCTTTGCATGTGCTTTTTGGCCACACGCCTATCTTCCTCTGTGAGGTGTCTTTTGAGACCATCTACCCATTTGATTGGGTTGTCCTCTTATTATGGAATTACGCGAGTTCTTTATATATTCTGGATTCAAGTGCTTTGTCTGAAGTATATTTTGCGAGCATTTGCTCCCAGACTGTGGCTTGCTTACTCATCTCCTTGGGACTTGTGATGAGCAGAGAATTTTCATTCTGGGGAAGTCTCCTCGAGGTTACTTTTCTGTGAAGGTCGCCTTCTGTGTGTCCTCTCGGAGACATCTGTGCCTGCCTCCAGGTTGTGGTTGCACGCAGACTCTCACGAGTACTTCTGAGCACTTGACTGTTGGGGCTTCTACACGGAGGTGTGTGATCGATCGCATATGAAGTTGGACATGGGTGACTTGTGATGAAGCACGTCTGACACCTTGTCTCAAGCACCCGAGAGAAGGCTCTCACCCCAGATGAGTGTTCTGGGCACTTGGGGTCGAGCTGCCAGAGCCACGGCTGCCTGCCTGGTGCCTCACCCTCCAGGAAAGTGTAGGAAGTGCAGGTTATCCTTCAGGCGATGGCCTTTCTGCGCTCCGGGGTACAGACCACCAAAACAGATCCATGATGAGGCTTGACCAGCATGTGTTCCGTCATCATGTCCCACTGCCCATGGTGACACAAGTGGCAGAGGGAGTAAAAAACATGGGCTTTGCCGCTCAGGTTTCCATGTTTGCCCTGGCCTTTATTGGCTGTGTGACCCTGGATAAGCCTAGTTAACATCTTTGAGCCTAATTAAAAAAATAATCTCTAGGTAGAGATCAACACATAGTGTCCTGAACTTAATAAGTGCTCAGCGATGCCAGATAGAAGGGTCACATTATACTCCCATGGTGGGCTCAGTTTTTCTCCCCTCAAAGTTTAGAGGTTGGAGATTTCATCTTAGCTCCATTCCTGGTCCTGTGCTGAAGGATGGGAGTGAGGAAAAGGTACAAACCCCTGCTTTGAGAGGCTCTTGATTTTTTTCTTTCTATCAAGGTACAGAATCCATACAGAAGAGGGCACAGTCTTAAGTGTACTGCTCTATGAGCTTTCGCGAGCTCTCCAAGCTACGTAACTCCACGCTTGGGTCAAAAAAGGGAACGCCGGGAGCATCCCGGAGCCTGCTGGCATCTGCTTTCCAGCCTGGCCCAGAGCGACAACTGTCTCCTGTCTCAGCATAGGCTAGCTTTGCCTATTGGTGTACTTTTTCTTCCTTTTTTATAAAGTTTTCTTTAATCCCAATACAGTTCACATACAGTGTAATATCAAGTTCAGGTATAGAATATAGTGGTTCAGTCCCGTAGATCACCCGGTGCTCCTCAGGACAAGTGCCTACCTTCACCCCCGTCACCTGTTTCCCCCATCCCCTCCCCCATTTCCCCGACCTCCCCTCTGGTGCCCAGCAGTGTCGCCCCTAGAGTTAAGAGTCTGTGTCTTGGTCTGCCTTTCTCTCTCTTTAGAAATGGAATAATATAAGCTCCCTTTTTGTCCCTGGCTCCTTTCGCTCACCATTAAGTTTGTGGAATTCCTCTCTGTTGTCAATACAGCAATGATTTGTTCGTTTTCATTTCTATGTAGTATTTCATTGGAAGCATACACTGCAGTAGGTTTTCTGTTGGTGAACATTTGAGTCGTTCAAATTAGGAACAGTGCTGCTGCTTAGAATATTCTACTTTAAAAAAAAAAAACAGAAAACAAACAGCAGAAAAACCAAATCCCACGAACCCAGCCGTGTTGAGATGGACTTGCTCCCCTGCAGCCTACGGCTGGTGGTAGTTCGTCCAGATTCGGAACCGGGTGCCCATCATCGCCGCTGGGTTCAGGCCACTGCTGTTGCCCCCAGAAAAGCAGCCTGGGCCATTAGCAGTCATTCCCCGTTCTAGCCACCTAGCCCCGGCCCCGGCCACCATCACCCGCCTTTCTGTCTCTCTCGATGTGCTAGAGGGCACAGCCTGTCACGTGCGACCCGCGGCTTCTCGCCCGTGTCTGTGCGTAGGTGCCCTGCGTTCCTTTTGCGTGGCGGCGGCAGTAGGAAGCTGTGGACGGATGGACCACATTTTTATCCATCTGTGGACCGATTTGGGGCTGGTTTCTAGTTTTGAGTCACACTGTAGCTTTTTGTGTAGACATTCGCTTGCGTTTGTCTTGAATATGTGCCTGGGAGTGGGATTTCTAGGTCCTGTGGTTACTCTCTGTTTAACCTTCTTTAAAAAAAAATTGCATTGTGATTTTAAAGATTTTTATTTATTTATTTGACAGAGATCACAGGTAGGCAGAGAGAGAGGAGGAAGCAGGCTCCCCGCTGAGCAGAGAGCCCGATGCGGGGCTCGATCCCAGGACCCTGGGATCATGACCTGAGCCGAAGGCAGAGGCTTTAACCCACTGAGCCACCCAGGCGCCCCTGTATAGTGATTTTTAAAAACAGCTGATATAAAATCTCTCTCAGCCACTTCCAGACGAGCCGTTCGGTAGCCTTCAGTACATTCATTTTGCTGTGCAGCCATCGCCAGAACTCGTCCGTCTTAACGAACTGGAGCTCTCGGCCCATTAAACAACTCCCAGCTTTCCCCCCTCCCCGCCGCGCCTGGCAGCCACCATCCTGCTTTCTGTTTCTATGATTTGGCCTCCCGGGCATGCTTCATGTAAGTGGAATCATACGGTGTTTGTTTATTTTTGTGACTGGCTTATTTCGTCTAATGGGCTGCCCTCGACGTTCATCCGTGTCCGAATTCCCTTGCTATTTAAGGCTGAATAATCCGTTGTAGGGATAGACCCTGTTTTGTTCATCCGTTTCTCCACCCGTGGACACTTGGGGTGCATCGACCTCACGTTTAACCTTTTGAGGAGCTGCTTTCCAAAAGACTTGTCCAAAGCCGCTCCCCGGTTGACAGTCCCCCACCCCCCCACCCCCCCCACCCCCCCGCCCCCCCACCCCCCCGCCCCCACGCAGGCGCGCTCCAGCCACAGCACAGCCCCGTCAGCGCTGGCAGCCGAGCTGTGGCTCCTGGTGGGTTTTGATCCGCATCTCCCTGGTGACGAAGGATGTTGACTGTCTTCATGTGCTGGGTGGTTGGCCATTTGTATATCTTCTTCGGAGAAATGTCTTTGCCTGTTTTTTTTAGTTATTTGTCCTCTTACTATTGAGGTGTAACAAATTCTTTGTGTTCTAGAAACAAATCCCTTGTTAGATATGTGATTGGCAAATTTTCTCTCCCTTTCTGTGATACATCTTTGAACTTCCTTGATGCTGTTCTCGAATGCACAGATTGTTCTTAATTTCGATGAAGTCCAATTTATCTGCTTCTTTTATCCCATCTACACGGTTTCCCCTCATTTTATTTTTAAGTTTCTTATTTATCCTTATGGCGTTTCTTTATCTCAGTTGTCAGCACGCAGCAGTCTGCACGCTGGCGGCCTTCATTTTGTGAACCAAGTTGTACTGGAACACATCCATCCAGCTCTGCACCGGCGGAGACTGTGCTGCCCACAAAACCAAAAATGTTTATCTGGTCCTTTCTGGAGAAGGTGTAAATACAAGCACATATTAATGTGCATTCCTATTCTCCCTTTCTTATTTAAAAGGTACCAGGCCAAATACACCGTTGTGCATCTTGCTTTTTTCCATTCACAGCTGAGCCTGGACAACTTTCCAAATCAGAACATGGGAATCTCCCTTTTTCTTTTTCATAGCTGGATAGTACTTCACTGGGTGGGTGTATCTTGTTTATTTTATCAATCCCTTCTTAAAGGATACTTGGAGATATATACAGATAGATATAGATATATTATTTTATATGTGTATGTATATATATTATTTTTTGGCTACTAAGCCTCAGTGAATAATTTTGTCTAGGTGCTGTTTAATATGCATATGGGCTTATTTGTTCATTAGGCAGCCCAGAGTGGCATTTGGGTATTAAAGAACAAAGGCACCTGTAATTTTGTAGCTAGTCTCAGGTTCCTATCTGTGGGTTACATGATGGGTACCTTGTCTGTCTTTATGGCCGAACTGGTTGCCAATCTTTTGATTCTCGGTAATCAGTTAGTTGAGAGATGGTATCTCACTTTGAGCTTGTGTTTTCCTTATTCTGCCTGTATTTGGGCATGTTTCCCCCCTTTTTTTTTTCTGAGAGCCATTTATTCATGATCCTTCCCTGCGCTTTTTACCTATTAGTTTATGGGCTTTGGAAGAGGGTTTTGATTTCTGGATCTTTCTATGTTTGGACATAAAGTCTTTGTTTTCTCTCTATTGTTCAGACTGGATCATTTCTGCTGAACATTCTTTAATGTCACTGACCCCTCTGTCATGTCCATTCTTCTTGTGAGCCCATCTGCTGAGTTTTCTGTTTTGGTAATTACAGTATTCATTCCCAAGATTTCCACTGGGTTCTTCTCTTTATTTGCTGAGACTCTTCCCCCATTCTTTTCAGAAGCGTCTGCCCTTACTTACTTTTTGGAGGACTTTTATAATAATTGCTTTAAAGTCATTGTCAGGTAGTTCGGATGCCTGTGTCCTCTTGTTATCGGAGTCCATTGATTGTCTTTTCCCATGTGAGTTGAAACATTCCCGTGTCTTTGAAGTGATCCGAGTGATTTGGGACCATGCCCCGGATCTTCTGAAATCCTCTGATGAGATTCTAGGCCTTGCATACATCCTATGGAGTCTGGTGGTATTTTTGCCTTAATGGGTGGCTGCCAAGTTCAGTTTCAGTTGTGGTGCCCTTTGTGATTTCAGAGCCTTTTCAGTGGTATTTGGCTTTGTACTTCGTGATTTACTGGGACTCCCCTTTACGGTCCTGTGGCCAGAACACCGGGGCTTTAGTTAACCCACTCGGCCTCGCACTTCCCACAACTGCCCATGTTTGAGGCCGGGAATTCAGAGGGAGCAAAAAGCGGTGGGGATTCACTGCCCCCCACCTTGGGACCACAGCTCCTCCAGTTAGAGCAAAAGGTTCTACTGTCTCAGAGGGCCAGGCACCTATAGGCCCCGCTGCCACTGACTGTCTCTACTGGTGGAATCGTAGGGGTCCTGGGTGTGCAAGGGAGGGAAAAGAGAAGAGCAGAGAACTGCCTTCACTCTCTCTTGGAGCATTTGGAGGCCCCTTTGCTGCTTTCTGAGCCAGAAGCAGAGGGCCTCTCCTGGTGCTCTCTGCATCGACACCCAGCACCCATTTTGGGGGGTTTCAGGCTGCGTTTAGTCCAGGCTCAAAGAGACTGGGGAAGAAACGGGGAAACCTGATTTTGATTTGGTGGTACTTTGGGATCAGGTCTTCTCCAATCTGCTTGCTTGCTTTTCGTATTCTTAAACAGATTCAATCCATTCTGCCTAGTTTTATTTTTTTTAAGATTTTATTTATTTATTTGACAGATAGAGATCACAAGTAGGCA
>ML097175.1:34261-48568 GCA_003697995.1 Taxidea taxus jeffersonii | reverse complement strand
TCTGTCTGTTAAAATGAATAAAATGAAATCTTTAAAAAAAAAAACTACTAGAACTAATAAATGAGTTCAACAAGGAAGCAGAAATACAAAAACCAATTGTATTTCTTTTATTTTTAAAAAGATTTTATTTATTTATTTGACAGAGAGAGGGAGAGAGCATATGCAGGGTGAGCAGCAGGCAGAGGCAGAGGGAGAAGGAGAAGAGAAGCAGGCTCTCCATTGAGCAGGAAGACTTGGGCTTGATCCCAGGACCCTGGGATCATGACCTGAACCGAAGGCAGACGCTTAACCAACTGAGCCACCAGGGGCCCATCAACTGTATTTCTGTACAAGAACTTACAAAGAACAATCTGAAAAATAAATTAATTTTTTAAATAAGAATATCAAAAAGATAACAATACATGAAAATAAACTTAATAAGAGAATTACAAAACCTATTCTCTGAATAGTACAAAACATTGTGAAAGAAATTAAAGAAGACCTAAATTAATGGAAACCTACCCTATTGGACTGGAAGACTTAATATTGGTTTTTTTGTTTTTTTTTTTTAAAGATTTTTATTTATTTATTTGTTAGAGAGAGAGAGAGCGAGCACAGGCAGACAGAGAGGCAGGCAGAGGCAGAGGGAGAAGCAGGCTCCCTGCCAGGCAAGGAGCCCGATGTGGGACTCGATCCCAGGACGCTGGGATCATGACCTGAGCCGAAGGCAGCTGCTTAACCAACTGAGCCACCCAGGCGTCCCAAGACTTAATATTGTTAAAATGTCAACACTCCCAAACTGAACTACAATTTATAGGAATTGACAAGCTGATCTTAAAATTCATGTGAAAATTCAAAGGACCTGTAATAGTCAAAGCAGTCTTGAAGAAGAACAAAGTTGGAGGCCTCACACTTCCCCATTTAAAAACTTACCACACACCTACAGTAATCAAGACAATGTGGAAATGGCATAAGTATATATAAATAGAATAGAATCGTGAGTCTAGAAATAAACTCTCACATTTGCAATCAATTGATTTTTGACAGGGTACAAAGACCATTCAATAGAGAAAAAATCGTCTTTTTAATAAATGGTGGTGGCATAACTGGGGAATGCACAAAAATGAATTTGGACCCTTACCACACACCATATGCAAAAATTAAGTAAAACGGATCAAACACGGAAATATGAGAACCAAAACTGTAGAACTCCTAGAATAAGAGATAAACGTAAATCTTCCTGAACCTGGATTAGGCAATGGCTTCTTAGATAGGACACAAAAAGTACAAATAACAAAAGAAAAATAGATAAACTGGACATTATGAAAATTAAAACTTTTTGTGCTTCAAAGGACACCCATCAAAAAAGTGAAAAGACAACTCATGAGCAGGAGAATACATTTGCAAGTCATACATCTGATAAAGGTATTGTATCCAGAATATAACAAAACACTTAAAACTAACAGTGAAAAGAAAAAGAACTCCATTATAAATGGCAAAGGACCCAGACAGTTCTCCCAAGAAATACACAAATGGCCAGTGAACACATGAAAAGATGCTCAATATCATTAGTTATCAGGGAAATGCAAATCCAAACCACCAGGTAGAAACCATGTCACACCCACTAGGTGGGCTGTATTCAAAAAAGGCAGGTAATGACACATGTTGAAAAGGATGTGGATGTGGACAAAATGGAACACTCGCTGCAGGTGACAATGTAAAAGAGTGTAGCCACTTTGAAAAGAAATCTGGCAGTTCTCAAATGATTAAACACAGTTACCTTGAGACTCAGCCACCACTCCTAGTTACATATCCAAGAGCGAGGAAAACATGTCCACACAAAATCTTTATTTTTTTTATTTTATTTGATAGACAGAGATCACAAGTAGGCAGAGAGGCAGGCAGAGAGAGAGAGGAGGAAGCAGGCTGTCCGCAGAGCAGAGAGCCCGATGCGGGGCTCGATCCCACGACCCTGGGATCATGACCTGAGCCGAAGGCAGCAGCTTTAACCCACTGAACCACCCAGGCGCTCCTCCACACAAAATCTTATTCATAGCAGCATTATTTACAATAGTCAAGATGTGGGAATGACCCGAATTTCTATCAACTGATGAATGGTTAAGTAAACTGTGAGCTATTCGTACACCAGAATATTCTTTGGCAATCAGAAGAAACCATCAGAACCACTGATAATGGGCTTCAACAGGAATGGATCTTGAAAGTGTTATACGAAATGAAAGAAGCTAGTCACAAAGGACCACATACGATTCTATTTACATGAAATTTCAAGAATAAGTAAATTCACAGAGATAGCAAGTAGATTAGTGTTTACCTAGAGTTCGGGGGTGGTGAGGTGTGGAGTAATGGTGAAGGAATATGGGTTGCCTTTGTTTTTTTTTTAAGATTTTGTTTATTTATTTGACAGAGAAAGACAGAGAGAGAGAGGGAACACAAGCAGGGGGAGCGGGAGAGGGAGAAGCAGGCTTCCCACTGAGCAGGGAGCCCAGTGTGGGCTTCAATCCCAGGACCCTGGGTTCAAGACCTGTGCCAAAGGCAGATGCTTAACCACCGAGCCACCCAGGTGCCCCTGCGTTGCTTTTTAAAGCACTGAACATGTTCTGAAATTGATTGTGGTGACAGTTGCACAAGTCTGTGAATATACTAATAGTCTACACTTAAATGGCTGAAATGTCTACACTTAAAATGGCTGAAATGTAGCGTTAGGTGAATTATGTTTTAATAAAGCTGTTACTAAACAAAAGGACCAGTTCATCCTCTCATATTTAAAATGAGATTCCAGGGATGCCTGGGTGGCTCAGCCAGAAGAGTGTGTGACTCTTGATCTTGGGGTCTTGAGTTTGAGACCCACGTTGGGTATGTAGAGATTGCTAAAATAATTAATTAATGAATTAAATAAAATGAGATTCCATAGACACCTGTATTAATATAAGCAACATTCTTTCTGCAGAGGAAATTATCAATTCTCATTGGCCACATTATATGAACCAAAGATAACCGCTGGTTCAAGTTGCTTAGACCTGTTGGTCATTTCTTATGATCAACTCCTAGGTTGGTCTAGGCTTCTCTATGAACAAATTTATACTTTCTATCTAAGGTTGTAGATTTTTTTTTTAATTGACCTCTTCTTTATGGAGCTTCTCCAATCTTTGGCTTGCCAGCAAAGCTGACTGTAAGTTTTGTATGTCTTGGGCCAAGGAAAAGAGGAGTCAATACTAGACCAGATCTGTTTGATGTTTTTACAGAAGTCCAGGATGATCAAATTAATTTAGCCATATCACACCACGCACTCCATTTGCATTCTTATCTCTACCTTCTTTGTGGGGAGAACCAAGAGTAATGAGGCTCAAGGGTTGGCCAGTGGAGCACAGCATGATTAGAACGACCAGTTTCAGGCCCTTTATTCATGCTGAATGTTGGTCATTACCCTTTTGTTGACCTTGGCACTGGCTGAAACAGTGCCTGTAGGTCTCTGTGGGCTGCCAGATGGAAGGCTTTCATGGCACAGGTAAGAGATCCATGAGGTAGAAAGGGAGACACCACGGCAGAGGCTAGTATTGGTAGTTTCCTGGCTTTTGGAGACAAAAGGCATGGGTTTGACTCTTGGCTCAACCATCTATTAGTCGTGTGGCCTTGACACATTTACTTAATCTCTCTGACCCTCATTTTCCCCATCTCTAAGATGGGAGTTATAACATTACAGGCCTTTCCCAGGGTGTTGTGGAGATAAACGTGGTCATACTCACTTAGGCCAATGTCGGCATAGAGAGACCGGTGGTGAGTGTTGTTCTATTTCTGACTGCTACGATTATCATTGTTGTTACTGCTACTGCTGGAATAAGATTCACTCCCACATTCATTAGGAACCTCTATAACATGCAATTCTCAAACATACCAAAGACCTACAAAGAAGCCAGGCTTGCTCACAAGCACACAATTTTAAAAATTTAGAGTTGGTCTGCAGGGATAATGAATAATTCTAAATATATTATTTTAGCTGGGGCACTGGGCCCAAGAACAGTGCATGGGGCCTTTACCCTGGCTGCCTGCTCAGTCTCCCAGAACCAAGATTATGCAGGTTTCCAAAGCTACCTTCAGGATAAGCTGTCCAAACCAACTGCCACCCTAGCAAATGATAGCCTAGGATGTACTTAGGCCAGATGGTCACGGAGCGCAAGAATGTGCTGTGGGTCAGTAATTACAGCTCTCAAGTGCAGCAGGGGACTGAATTACTTGAACACCATGTGCTCTTCAGTCCCTCCTTTTTGGGCCCAGGCTCAGGCCCCCAGAGGAACTATGATTCAGGAGAAAGATATGGGGAATGTATCTGTATATGTCTATACAGAGAGGGAGGAAAGGGGCGCATGGCTGACTCAGTCGGTAGAGCACGCGACTCTTGATCTCGGGGTCATGAGTTTGAGCTCCATGTTGGGTAGAGGGCTTACATTTAAAATAAAAAAGATCAAAGAGAGAGATGGAAAAAAAAACGAGAAAATTCCCCTGGTAGTTCAAAATAGTTCAACTCAACTGGGCTGAGCACTGTTCTTTCAGCCCCTCCCTATGCCACCTCACCCCCAAAAGGCCAGAGAGGTTCTGAACTACCCTTGCTGAGGTTATTCTGATTCTGAACATCAATTCCATGGAAAAAGTCAATGGTCATCAACAAATGTTTATCACCTATATGCTTTGGCCCCTGAACGAGGTGGTTATAAAAGTGGGCTTTGTTATTAGAAAGATCTGGGCTCCCATTTGAGCTCTGACTATCCGGTGACCTTGGGCAAGTTACCTAACCCTCTGAGTCTCAATTTTCTTATCTCTAAGAGCTGACACTAAAGCTGAACTTGCAGGGTTGTAAGAAGGATTTAATCAGATGATAAACCTGGAAGTTATTTTTTAAAATCACAATCTGCTGGTTGGTGGTGGTTGTTGCTGTTGTTTTATATACAGAAAAGCGGATATAAGGGTTCAGGGAAAGAGAGAGAATCATGGAGGGCTGAGGTCATCAAGAGTGATCTTTGGAGAGGAGGTAGGTCTTGAAGAATCAGGAGGCGTTAGGGCAGGAGAACAGAGGGCACTGCCGGCAGACATAATGGTCTGAGCAAAAGTAAAGAGGTGGTAATGAGACTGGCGTGTTCAGGCAAAAGATGCACATTTATAGCTCATTTATAGCTATAAAAAATTCCAGAGGACACTGTGGGATCATTAGCAAGTCCATGGTCTCATGGTCTGAGTTCAGGGTTAATAGGCACCATGGCCCCAGGGGTCTGAAATCCCCAGCAGCACAGTCCTCACTGCACCTTGACTCCAATGCTGAGCCGCATGCTCAGGCTGCATGGCAGGAACATTTGTAACCTCCTGGCTAAGGTGCCTGACCTCTGGGAGTGCTTGCCGCTGTGACGCTGACACGGCCCAGATAGCAAGAGACAGTGTAAAGCTAACAAAAAAATAAGAACACATCTATCAGCCATGGAAACAGCAAGCCCCTTAAAGCAACTAGATTCCTGATTGGAATGCTCCAACAGAGGATGAGGAAATGCTTTGGAAAGTACAAAGTTATTACATGAAACAAATCTATCCATTTATGCGCGTACGCACACACACACATACATAGTGTAGTTGCTGAAATAAGAAAAGCTTTATCACTGGGAAATAAACAGCACAATTTAATGTGATGGATTCTTTTAAATTTCAATACTCCTCTAACCTTGCCCTTTTAATTTGACAAATGCTAAATGTGTTTTTTTTGAAAATTTGTTTGGAAGCCACTGAGGTCATCATTTGGATAGGCTTGTTTTAATTCATATTCCTAGTGATGTTTGCCCTCGTGAGCAGAACAGACATGGTGAAAGTAGGATGGATTTATACACATTGTGGTGGGCCTCTTCCAACAATAATAAATCCTTTGGTTTCCAAAACATTTAAGATGAACTGATAAATCCTAGCATGGGTCCCTGGTGACCTGGTTGGCTCTATCCATATTCATCCAAATGACTCAGTGATGCGTTTTCAGCTTTTCTTGCCCTTATGTTGTCCCTCAGCGCCCTTGATTTTGTTAGCTCTTCAGTATTCTACACCTGTCTGTGCAGTTTCTTTATCTGCAAAACAGGTAATAATAATGGTAGTAATAATAATAATAACTCCATAGGGCTGTTGGGAGGGCAAAATCCATTGCTTCACATCAAATGCTTAAAAACAGTGCCGGGCACATAGTAAGCACTCAAAAAGTGAGCTATTATCATGCCAAATGCATCATGCTCTCTCTGAATGGCATTAGTATCTGCTCATTTGCCCAAGGTGGAAACACTGACCTTGTCCTTGATTACTCTTGCTTCCTTATCCTGCCACCTCTGAACACTCGGGCTCTGTTGATTCTTCTTAAAGATTTCTTCTTCATGAAGATTTCCAAAATGCAGTTCTGACCAAGTAATAATTCTCCCATAACTTCCAGTCTCTCATACTCTCAACTTACACACACACACACGTACACACACGTACACACACACACACACACACACACACACACGCAGCAGCCAACCAGAGTGCTGCCTTTCATCCCTTGGTGGTGTTCCCTGCAGTGTTATGTTAAGGATTATGAGGTCACATCTGGGCCCAGCGGTGGCTCTCATGATCTGACCCCTCACGGATCTTCCAGCCTTATCTCTTGCCTCTTTCTGCTCTAGCCATACCAATCTGTGTATTTTCCCCAGAACCACCATGTTTGTTCTCACTTCCATGTCTTATCTCATACTATCCTCCCAGCATGCGGTGCTCTCCCCTTTTCACCTGACTCCCACCCACTGTTTGAGACTCAGCCCAGTTTCTCACCACTCCAGTCTGGGTTTGAAGCTTTTTCCCTGGTGTTTCCGCAACTCCCCCTGCACAGTGCAAGGAGTGCTTGGAGCCCATCACATGATAATTATCTAGTTAGGTGTCTGTGCTCCCTGCCTCCCCTCACCCCTCCCAACTGGCATAGGAGCTCATGTGGGCAGGGACAAGGCTTGTATGCGACCAAAACTTACTGAGCACCAATTTTGGGTCAGCCTGACTTCACACTGATAAATGCTAGAACAGGTATTAACACGGCACTCTGTCTAGGGCGAGGCTTCAAGGAAGAGGAAGAGACATCTGAACTGAGTTTTAAAGGTAGAGAAAGGGAATGGCCCTCTTAGCGCAGTGGGCAGCGTGTCGGTCTCATAAAGGTAGAGAAAGGGAAACCATTATGGGCTAATGGACCAGCATGTGCAGAGTATTAACAGCCACCATTTATTGGAGCCCACTAAGGTGCAGGCTCTGGGCTGAGTACTTTATGGATATTACAAAGACGGGAATTTATAAAGGCCCAGGCAGGCCTTAAAGAGCAGAACCGCAAGTTCAGGGAACAGTGAGAATTTCAAGGTTGTTGAAACCCAGGCATGGGGCAGGGGTTAGTGGGAGCCAAGTTTGGAGAAATCAGCTGGGGTCAGATTCGGAAAGGCTGGTTGATGGATTTGGCTTCGTTACCCCTCATTCATGCCCAGAATCCAGGGACAGCCAGGAGAATTCCTGTTGGACTGCAAGCTGGCGAGGAGTCAGGGGGAAGGCCACCAGCTCTCTTTGAAGGAAGGCACACTAGTTCTCATTCCATAAGCCAAACCTGGCTCTAAAACCCTTCGAGGTGCTAAAAGGACCTGTTCGCTTGTGCATTCAGGTTTAGGGCATCCTGAACTGAAATGCACGTGATTTCCATGGATGCTGCCCCAATCATTACCACTGTCCCAAACACATTCATCTTCCCTGCTCTATCATTCCATACGAGGAGGTAGGGGGTATGGCTCAGTAGTAGAGCATTTGACTGCATACAAGGAGATGTATGGGAGAAGGAAAGCTAGAACAGGAAAAAAGAAAAAACTAAACAGAGAGGTTGATTCATGGTTCCATGCTCCAAAAAGCCCGAGTCAGAAAGATATTTAGTGCAGAAAGGTGCAGTCTCTGAATGTTGCCTAGAAATGAGGAAGACGTTATGAGCCCATAGACACCAAGTCCCCAAGTTCCTCACCAGGGCGGACTTAGCCTTCCAGGGCCATGTGTCACAGACAGGTTCAGAAACCCACAGAAGCCAAGCATGGACACTCCTCCACACGGCTGCGCACAGGTATAGAAAGTCTCTGACTCCCCAGTCCCACTGCAGTGGGGGAGAATCTCATTCCTGTAGACCTCTAGCAATTGGGGCTGGATGGGAGTATGAGTAATACGTTGCCTCCTGGCACAAACAAGAAAGAAATGTTGAAAAGGAGAGTGGGGGTGTATTCCAAATTTAGCTTTCCTTCCAACCTCTGCCCATATGGTCGGTGGTTAAAAAAGTGATTACCAAGCCAACAAAATGCAACCCGATATTAGGAGCTCCAGTCTCTCTGCCCCGGCCTCTAAAAGTAGTCCTTGCCTCAGTGCCCCACGAGCTGCCCTACAAGACTCCCATCTCATGGGATGGGACTGATGAGATTTCCAGTGGTTAAGAAGAAAGATTGCAGTGAGAACCCATCAACCTCAACAGCGAATAAAGGGTTTTGAGGGGGAAAAAAAAAAGTTTATAGCTCTGGTTAACAGTTTCCAAGTTAGGAAAGTTTCCAAGTCTCAGATTCCAAAGGAATCCCAGATTTCGGGGTAACTGAACATGAGGGGCCCTCGCATTTTCTAGCATAACTGAGGAAGAGAGAAACCTTTCATCCCCCTTTTGGAGAAAGCTATTGATTTAAGCCTAGAACCTTTAAGGATGAAGGAAAGAAAACAAATCTTCCAAAGTACCCTCTTCACCCCACACTACACTGGTAACTGTGTAATGAATGGTTCTCAAAAAACCAAACCAAACCAAAAAAACCCCCATGCATGTTAGCTCATCTCAATTGTTGGTGGAATAAAGGAGGTGGAACACACCATTTCCAAATAATAAAAAATATACACTACTCTTTATTAGAAATTCCTTATAACCGATTGATTCTCACAGAATCCTTTCATTAATTTTTGCCCGGCTCTTAGATCAGTAGCCAAACCAGGGTCGTGATTGACAAGCGAGTGTAGTTCGGGCACGAACAGTGGCTGCTACATTGGTTTACATTAAGGAAAACAAGAGAAAATAACGAAGATCTATGTCGGAATCTCATTCCTTCATCCACGATGTCACCGACTCCTCTGCTAAGTCGGACGACATTTCTGCATACGCAGGAGCGGACCCTCAATGTTTTGTGCTCCTCACAACATAATGGTGACAGAACCCACACAATTTAAAGTTTAATCCACACTGCTACTTCTAATGTTTTCCCATCACTTTCTTAAGTCTAGAATCTAGATGATCAATAATACATCAAGCCCTGCTTTGTCATTTTTGCTGCTTTCTGCAGTGTAAATATTTCCATCCCAGTCAACCTCAAGCTAGCGATGGGATGATGGCGCTTACAGAGGTCTAGAAGCACACCAGTGCCCTCACCCCCATTTTAGCTGCTGCTTTGGAGTCTGTTCCACCATTGGCTCCAACGGGAAGGGGGAGCCAAGGCAGAGACACAGACAGCAGGCTACTCCTCCCTACTCAGAGTAGGGTCTGCTGCTCTGCTATTTTTTGCCAATCTGTGAGGAGACAAGCACAGAAATTAGAAGTAAGCACTTGGCAATTTTTATAGCAATTTGACAGAGAGATTTTTTGGGTCTGTTGAGTCTCTTAGTTAAAAACTGTGGCTTATATTTTATAAGCCTTTTTGTGATTTTCTTTCGGTGGCAATTCATTTTTATTATGTTTTACAAAACTACTGGCCCATGACAGATTCAGGAGGAACAGACCCCCCTGCCTCCCAGTCCTTTCCCCACAGATGACTTGAGATGCACTGGTCTATTCTGGGAGGCCAGGGTCAGAAGTGAGAGAGTGGTGCGGGAGATGGGTGTGAACTGGACAACCTTGATACTGACCGTACAGACATTAGGGCTAACTGCTCGTGGCTGGAGGAGGGGCTGTAGCCCAGTTTGTTTTTCTCAAATAGGGGCAGGGAGGCCACAAGCCTGCAAGTAATTGGACAGAGATGAGAACTGGAGTTCTATAGGCTATGAGTGACAGAGAGGATGTGGAAAGGAACTGCTCCCTGGAAAAATCTCTGTCATTCCTAAGGATCCATTTGCTTAGGAAAAAAAAGTTGCAGAAAATCATAATTGGTGACACATGCTCAAATACAACTAGAGAGAATAACTTCTCCATTTCTCTTTTGTCCCCCCAGCCAGAAAAATGGCCTCATTGGTGTGTTCCACCATCTTGGTTCTCTTTCGCTCTCTTTGCATGGTTGGAATCATCATCAGACCATAGCATCTCAGAGTTCTTCAGGACCCTGGGAGTCAAGAGCCCATGATATAGATATCTCCTCACTTTCTGATGTCCCACCCCACCCTCCCCCAGCCAATCTTTCTGATAGATGATTAGTTAATCTCTAGTTAAATATCTCCAGAGTCAGGAAGCTGACTGTTCCCTAGAGCAATCCATGCCACTGAGAAACAATTCAAAGGGTTAGAAAGTTCATCTTCCACATGTAAGACCTCAAAATATAAGACAACATTCACGCTCCCTAATTCTTTTCTTGTGTAGACCGAACATCGCTACTTCTTCTCATTCTCCTTCCACTAAGCCTGTCTGCAGATTCTTGACCATCCTGCTCACTCTGCTCAGGAGGTATGCCAGGTTACAGACAGAGAGCATCTCACACAGCGTGCCCTGCCTGCCTCACAGGAGCTCCTAATCCCGTATGGACTGGAACAGGGACTGCCTATCTCTCTGCTCACAATTTCAGCTGCTAAAAGTCAAAGGCTACTTTGAGGAATCTAATTAAAGAAGCAGGGAAGGGGGTGCCTGGGTGGCTCAGTGGGGTAAAGCCTCTGTTTTTGGCTCAGGTCATGATCCCAGGGTCCTGGGATCGAGCCCCGCATTGGGCTCTCTGCTCAGCGGGGAGCCTGCTTCCTCCTCTCTCTGCCTGCCTCTCTGCCTACTTGTGATCTCTGTCTATCAAATAAATAAAATCTTTAAAAAAAAAAAAAGAAGCAGGGAGGTTAAGACCTGCCAAATAGGAGGCAAAAGGAAGTAAATGCTGAGAAATAAACAATATATGGATAAATAAAATATTTATTGAACACCTACTAAGTGACAGTTACAAGGCAAGGCAGGGGAGGGGAGCAGAGGTTGGTGACTAGGAGCTGTAAATACACCATGAAAAGACCTGGCTTTCTACCCTCTGAGGAGCCCATTGTTAGTCAAGGACACTACTTTGCTCTGAAGTCCATCCTGAAGTCGCTAATGAGATTGCTCCCTGCTCGAGCACCAGAATTTACAGAACAGCCTCCACTGATTTTTATTTATTCGGTAATTATATTACTGCTCAAGTTCCTCAATGAGCTATAAATTATAAGATTTTGTCTCCACTGGTCTCCCATTCTCACCTTAAAGACATAAGCCTTTACCCTCACCCATACCCATTAGGATTGTTTAAAAAAAAAGATCAAAAGGCAGTTTTTAAAATTCAGCAAGTATATTTAGAAATATTAAGAACCATAAGTGCCATGGATCATTTTACTGGATCATTAAACATCTCTTAGTCAGGTGTGTATGTAGGCAGGCACTATAACAAGTTTTCTTTTCAAACAACTAACCAAACTGGAAAAACAAACAAAAAGCCAAAAAAACCCAAACAACTAACCAAACAAAAACTTGCCAGTAACTTCATTCCTACCAAAGGAGACTGGACCTGTCCTTGCACCTGCCACAGGCAAATAAGGGGGAGAAAAAGATAACCGGTGACACCTTCTTGCCATAGTAACCAAAGTTAAAGGACAGCATGGTGTGAATTGGGAAGAGCCTTGAGGACATGTGCGTGCATGCCCGTGTGCGTGCGTGCGAGGCATTTCACGGGTTTCGTGGGAGGTCGGTGATCGCAAAGCATCTGGTGGTTCCATGCCTCTCCTCCCGTCAGAGCAGGACCTCAGCCTGGCTTCGGAGCTGATCTCCATGTGTGACCCCTGGGACTGGTGGGCCCTGACACCTTCACCTGCTGTCTTGCTCTGCAGGCTCAGAATTCCTTATTACACTGGGCTCCTTGGATTTGGCCCATACAAGAGACCATCGCTCAGGGCCACTATGCAGGTTGAGCTGGACACCACATCCATCTTTCTCTCCTTCTGGGATGGTATTTCCTCCTGCAGGGGAGTACTTCCCTGTTGATAGCATATGGCCCTGCTTTCCCAGATCCCCTGTGGACATTATCTTCCAGGGCTGGCTTTAGCTCACCTGGAGGCTTTGGGCTTGCCACCTTTCTGCTCATTCCTCCTGCCATGTTCTACCAGCTAAGTGTCAGCTCTCTCCTTCCCATTTGCTTTGGTCCTACTAGATAACCACAACCTAGTTGGGGCAGTCACTTAATTGGCCAATATGGCTTTATCCAGAGAAAATTAGTTGTGCCATTTAGTCAGATTCAGATATTCAACCATTTCCTTTTCATTTGAAATTGATCATAAAGTGTAATACAATGGCTGCAAATCTTTCACACTCTCCCGGACGCCTCCCCGATTCTTAGGGTTCCATGTGATGCCCACCAGCAAGTCTAACTACCATAGCATCACACTTGATAAAAGCCTCCTAGCCTGATGGCCCAGGCAGAAAAGTCTCCCAGGGCAGTAGGCCTAGAAAAGTGTACTCCTGAACATCTCCCGAGTAATAAGAAACACGCTCCTTAAAGCATCTCAGGTTATGGTAACTTCACGGAAAGTGTTTACCTTTCCTTACTCTCATCTACCACCAGCTAACCTGAACTAATTCACTAGGTGACCCTATAGCACGGAAAAGGGCCTTTTCTGGGTATACATACTGAACACATACTGAAACTTTTATCGCTCGCTGTTAAAGCTCACACCAAAATCTGTCTCTGGGAGCCATGGCAACTGCCCAAAGCTCTGGAGGGAGATGAGATTGGCTTTCTCGTCAGTTTATGAGCAAGAACCACCTGGTCTGTATCCGCGTGAAGTGCTATTATAGTAAGCTTTGCTTCCTTAGGCTTCCCTATGGCGTTTGTTCTTGAAAAGATCAAGGCATGAAAGCAGATTGCTTAGAGCTAAGAGCCAGATAGAATGGAAAATAAAAAATCACAGGCCCTTTCTTGACCTTCACCAGCTTGTGCACCCTTGCCCTCACTGTCCCACTAACACCAAAGAAAACAAAACTTAACTAGCTGTGATTCTTTCAAGATGTAGGTGACTACCACTGTTGTCACTGTGGGTATTTGCACAACTCAGCAGACATATTTGTCATTGCTCAAATACCTCCTCGCTGGGCTAGAAGCAAGTTAATAAGTAACTAAAAACGCCATCTTGGGGATGGAAAAGGAGCATATTATAGTGAAAGTTGCTGGCCAGAACACTGGGGACTTAATTTTTCTAATTTTAGCTATAGGCTTTTGGCAACTAAAACTTATAACCCAATGGTACTAAATGATATTAACAATATTACCCTAACTGAGAAACTGCTTTTACAGTTTATAAAGCACTTTTATGTCCTTTATCACCTGTGTTTCATTTGACGACTTTTGGAAGTGGGCAAGATCAGGAAATACTTGTTTTAAGGATGTATCTATTTATTTGAGAGAGAGAGCATGAGAGAGCGCATGAGTTGGGGTGAGGGGAAGAGGGAGAGGGAGAGAGAATCTCAAGCAGACTCCCCGCCTAGCACAGAGCCCAACGCGGGGCTCGAACCCAGTACCCCAAGATCATGACCTGAGCCGAAATCTAGAGTCAGATGCTTAACCGACTGAGCCCCAGGTGGCCCTTCCTGAGAATTCTGGGAGTGGGTTACATAGTGAGAAGCAAAGTGTGCAGAGGAAGGAGGCCTATAAAACTATAAAATACACTTTGGGAAATTTATTCCTGGACTTATGATGAATAGGGTCATATAAATAGATATATTACTGTATCCACATGTATTTTGATCTCTGAACAGGACTCAACAAGCTTCCCATTAAAAAAAAATCCCTCATTTTATTCCTCTACAAACTTTCTACTTATTCTTCTGCAGGCTATATGATTTGGTCTAAAATGTTATAATCTTGCAGGTGTCACCCCTGAGAAAAGGCTCATCACGCAGTTCCTCCATTGGTTTTATCCTTCTCACCAAACCAAGTCATTAATGAATTTACTCATACAAGGTGACTGCCAGCCAGCATTATGAAGGTCTGACTTGAGGACTCAGAAGAGGTAACCTGCGAAGGGTCTTCACCTCCTCATAGGCTCGCTATGAGTCAGAATATAAGGCTGCCCTTGATG